>VWPU01016967.1:0-59011 GCA_013398955.1 Callaeas wilsoni | reverse complement strand
GATAAAATAATGTTTTGCTTCAACCATAAGATTGTGTACTTACATCACATAGGCAGAGATGTAACTAGCACGAGGCTAGGCCTCATGAATGTGGGGGGAAGGAAAAGGGGAGTTAACCAATGCTTGTTAGGAGAGAGAGAAAGGGGAGAGTGAAGGAGGTGTTGGTTTGAGTGTGGTAGGTGGTCAGAAAGAATGTAAGTTCCTGGGTACCCAGCCAGTGGGAAAGGGGGCAAAGACCCCCCCGGCCAGGGAAGGGCATAAAGGTTTGTACATTTTAGGGGAAGGTGTGCCTCCTCAAGAGATGCACCTGACTCACCTGCCATGTTTATCTTAATCAATAGTTTTGCTTCGATGACTTTTTCCTCTTTAACTTTATCGGTGAGTGAGTGTTTCTCACACTGTGAAAGAAAGGGAGAGGGTAGGGAGCTGGAGCTGGAACTTGATTTAGTATTTTCATTCATGACGTGGGTAGAGTGAAGAGATGACATCACTGATGATGTCATTGTGGAGCCTGGGTGCAGAGATCACACCATCATCCGGGCAGAGCAGGGGCAATGAAGTGACGGAATGGGGCTGAGGTGGCATCACACTCACGGGGATTTACAGCAAATGCCTGTTAAGATGAAGTTATGTTAAAAAAAAAGACTCAGAAACAGTAATTGGTTCTTTGAATGGTTGTTATTTGTCAGCATGATGCATTTGGGAAAACAAAGGAAAAAGGCAGAGAGGAAAAGGAGGAAAAATGATACTGTGGTTGAAAGCTCTGGTAGGAGCATCTCCTGGGCAATATCATCACTCTCTGATGGTTTCCTTTTAATCACGTGTTTGCAAAGAGGATTTTTCTGGTTTTGGTTTTAGGGGCTCTGGCTGTCATTTCTCTTTAAGTCTTTTTGTCTGTTGATCAGCAAATGCTCTTCGCCTGCAGCTGTTTCTTACCAGTCTAAGAACCTGGTGGTGTTCATTCCACAGTGCTTCATGGGTGCTAAACTGAAATTACTATTTCAATTACTGAAGGTAATTTTTGAAATGGAACAAGTCCTCATGTTTAATCCAGAGATGTTGATGATTCACTCCACCACCAGTCATTCCATGATCCTCTGCATCTCTTCCTCTACAACCCAATGACATCTACTCAGATTAGAAACTGGAAGTCAGTAATTGTAGAACATTTTGTCATGCCATCTTCCCTTTAAAAACCTATTAAGTTGTTTTAGAAATATTTTTTGTTATTATTTTTTGTTATACATTGCTCCTCAGCTCACTGGGAGCAGGTGGATGCTTTATTTCTTAATTGTCACCATGTCAGCTTTTTCTCAAATGGAAAAAATACTTTGATATTAAAATTTAACTATGTATATAAAGGTTTGTCACAATCTTAATATAGAACAGCAGCCTCAAATGGAATCAATTTGAGCAAAACAATGTGTGTATGTTACCACTTTTCATGGAGAGCTGCTGACCCCAGAGCAGGCTGGGGGGGGTCTCCCCCTCTGCTTTCTGTCTGGAGCTGAAGTTCTCCCCAAACCCACTGGCTGAGGAATCCTGACAATCATGACGCTTTGGGAGCCTCACAAGGCTTCTCGGGTGGTCTTCTATATATAAAATTAACTTGCAGGAAGTCAATTTTTTTCCATCCCTTACAATGTTGTGATGTTTGGTTTTTGTTTCATTTGGGTATTTTTTGAAGCACAAGGTTTTATGTTTCCAGCTTTCTGCTGGAAATTGTGTTCTCCCAGTTTTGGTGGCTCGTGTGATATATAGTCACTGTTCATGTGATAAAGTTTATGTGCTTAGAGGATTAAAACACTAATTTCAACCATTGTATCTTTCAATGATTTCAAAAATTCAGATAACCTCATGTGGGAAGTGGTATTTTTGGTGTGAAATGGTGGAACCTGTGCAAAAGTGATGTTAACGTTTTTATGTAAAATTTCAGTAAGGCATGTTTGCAAATTACTCTTTTTTTCCCCCCTACATTTATTTACATAAATTATTTGGTTTTGGGGTTAAAAAGTGATTGTTTTTAATGCAGTGCTCAAGTGATATTGTTAGTAACCTTGCAAAAGTTTTGCATTAACATGCAATTTTTATGTAATGCTTCACTACACTGAGTCTTTCATAAAATCCTCCTCTTGCCAATGCCTCTGTGTTAGAGAATTGTGGGAATGTGTCTGGGATAGGCAGGATGCAAAGTGCTCTGCAGCAGATTAGTGGCTGGGTGAGGACTGGGAGTCTCCAGGCTCGTCTGGCAGAGCAGCCTGTGCTTATTGACAAGTCACAGCACTGGTCATGTAGAAATAATTTTGTCTCCAGAGAAAAGAGGATGGAGAGCCCTGGGAAAACGTCTGCTTTTCGGTTCAGTATGGAGCAGTGAAGATCACAGGCAGGAGACAGCTCAGACCAAACTCCTAATAAATGCATCAGCCACGGCTTTTGTCCATGGTGGAATTACTTATTGATCATTATGGAACCAACACTAACACCGTGAAATCCTCTGTCTCACTGAGACAGCAAATGTGTCATGCAAATAGTAACTAAATTTATTTGGGTTCCAAAGCAGCAGCAAATTTGCAAGACTCTCGTGTTTCCCTGTGATGTTAAAGGGGGTGTTGTGAAACGTCCTGTGGGTGAGTTTAATAATTGTCTTTGGCTGTAAGGCCCTGTTGGCGTTCAAGGTTTTTCTGTGTTTGCTGTCCATGAAACACTTTTGGATTCAGCCCTGAAGCTGATGCCCACAGATAGAAAATGGTGACTTGAGTTAAACTTTGAAATTAGTAGTCCAGATCTTAAAAATGAGTATTCAGTATTTATCAGTTCTTGCCTTTTCTGTCTCTGAAATACCAGACCGTTATTTAGGAGAGGGAGAAGAAGGAAAAAAAAAAAAAGTAATTTGTGATGGAGTTGATGGCAAAGGTCTAAATGCTGCTTGTCCTCCTTGCTTTGGAGGGTTCAGCTTAGGGTTAGCTGAGCTGATACCAACAGGTATTAGCTCAGTCTTAGCCCAGTCCTATTTAGTATTTTATTGATGATCTGGATGAGTGGATTGAGTGCAGACAACTTAAAATTAAGATGACTTACCTTAGTAAGTTTGCAGATGACACAAAATTCTGTGGAAGTGTCAGTCTGCTGGAGGGCACGAGGTTCTGCAGAGGGGTCTGGGCAGCTGGACTGATGGGCTGAGACCACTGAGTTGAGGGTCAACAAGGCCAGGTGTCGAGTCCTGCACTTCAGTTGCAGCAACCTCGTGGAGCACTCCAGGTGGCAGAGGGGCTGGAAAAGGCCCTGGGGGTGCTGTGCCAGTGGCTGGACACGAGCCCAGGTGTGCCCAAGTGGGCAGGAGGCCGATGGCCCCTGGGCTGTGCCAGCACCGGGGTGGCAGTGGGGCCAGGGCAGCGCCCGTCCCCTGTGCTGGCACTGCCAGGGCACCTCCATGGGGCAGCTCTGGAGAGCCCTGGAGGGGCTCGAGTGAGTCCAGGGAAGGGAGCAGAGCTGGGAAGGGGCTGGAGAATTCCTGAGGGAGCTGGAAAGGGGCTCAGCCTGGAGCAAAGGAGGCTCAGGGGGGACCTTGTGGCTCTGCACAACGCCCTGACAGGAGGGGGCAGCCGGGGGGGATTTGGGAGCTGCTCCAGGGAACAGGGACAGGAGGAGAGGGAACGGCCTCAGGCTGGGCCAGGGGAGAGGCAGGTTAGACGTCAGAAGGAATTTCTTCGTGGAAAGGGTTGTCAGGCATTGGAAGGGGCTGCCCAGGGAGGGGATGGCGTGTCCATCCCTAGAAGTGGATGTGGCACTCAGTATTCTGGGCTGTTTGACAAGGTGGGGGGTGTCTTGGGGCAATTCCATGACCATACTGTATTCCCCATCGCCCGCTTGATCTCTATTGTACCTTTAAACTGCAAAGGGGGAGAGAGAAGCTGGGGGAACTCTTGAAAGCGGCTAGCTTGACCTTGCAGGTTGGACTGGGTGATCCTGGAGGTCTTTTCCAACCCAAATGATTGTGTGATTCTGTTACTCCCATTAGCCTTCCTTTAACTGGGGCAGTGCTTGTGCTGTATCTGTGCCAGCTGCTGCTTTCTCACCTGTAATATTTAACTAATGGGGAGCAGTAAAGGGGCTTTGATTTTACAGCTCAATTTTAAATTGACTAATTTCCTGGGAAATGCCATTTCATGGTTTGGGAATTGCCATGTGCTTTAAACTCTGCTTGTTAAACTTGCTGAGATGAGAAACTCACGCCTAAGTGAAGAGCTCTGCAGCTGTAGGACCTAACCGAGAATTGCTTCCACTCTTTCTAAACTAGGGATTGTAATTAGTGGAACCATTTGACTCTGAGCCAGTTTGAACAGCCTGTCTTAATCTAAATAAAACTCAAATGCTTTGAGCAAGTTTTGCCTCCCTTTTCCTCTATCGTGCTTTAATAAATAAATTAAATAATGAGATGTAAAAGGCTCAAAATAGTACTGCAGGGCTCTTGGCAGACAGGAAAGCAGCTGTTCCCGTGGGTGGGATGAAGGTAAAAAACAAGTTAGGTCTCCAACCTGCTCTTGCTTGTCCCTATCACAGACTACTGTGACAGCTTACCTTCTTCCCAGAGCTCATCTCAGCCAGTGACTCTCCTGAGAGCTGGGCACCACTTTCCTCTCTGCTTTGGGAAGCAAGTTTGCTTTTTTGAGGTTTCAGCTCTGTGTATTCAGGTGTAACAGGGCTTTGACATGACCTGGGCTGTGGGAACCTCACCTGGTCAAGCACTCATGGTCCAGATACTTGGGATACTTGGAGGGGCTTTGTATTTGGATGTGGGAATTTTATAATTTCCTAGGAAATGTTTTGCAGACACATTTTAATTTTTTTTTGTAATGAAACGATGAATTTCTATTCGTACATTTGCATAGGTAATTTTAGCATAAGAACAAAATGGTTCCTGAAAGCTGTTGTCCAGTTCCTGGTACCTTTGGATTTTTCATATGTCTAAGAGGAATTTATCTCCATGATTGCTTCACTTCTTATTCCTTGTGCTGTAAATTACCTCTGACAGATTAATTTAAAGCACAGGAGATGAGAGGAAGTACTGACCTTATGATGCATTGATGCATCTGTGGTTAGGTCTGGGAAGCATTCAGCTGGAATTTCCTCCTTTGACCTGCAGTTCGGTCTGTATTGTGTTAAATACCTGAAACGAGGGCTGACACCAAGATTGCCCTCGGTGTTACACCTGTGCTATACCTGTGTGTGTTCCTCAGCCCCACAGCAGGGCAAAGAATTGCTTTGGGCCTGGAACAAAAATATATCCAAGAGGAAAAGAGCGCGGTAGACACCCAAGTCACATCATACCTTGAAACGCTTCCCACGACGTCCGAAGGCGGACGGTGCGGCGGTGTTGGAGTGGGTCGGAGGGAAGCGTTCTGCGTGAAGTGGGTTATGGGTCTCTGCTCTGGAGGACTGCACATCAGTGGTTCTCCTGGTGCTCCATAGGGTACGGTGAAGTATCATTTCTTTGTTTCAGCAGTTTTAAGGCAGGAATGAACTTTTCCTTCCAGGTTTAAGGGTGCGGACTGGGAGTGGTCAGTGTTCCTCTTATAAATAATGTTTTAAACCATTTGGTTATGAATGGAGAAAGTGCAATGAAAATGTAGGAAGCTAAATGGGAAAGTGGAATGAGACAAAACCTTTTCCCTTCCTGTTTTTCTTAATAAACGAAGGCAATCACAGCAGTATTTTGTGCACAATTCCTTGTTAGTGCAAACAGGCTTTTAGAACCATGGAATGGTTTGGGTTAAAAGGGACTTGAAAGATCATATTATTCCATCCTGCTGCCATTAGTGGGAACACCTTCCACTATCCCAGGCTGCTCCAAGCCTGGTGCAGCCTGGCCTTGGACACTTCCAGAGATCCAGCGGCAGCCACTGCTGCTCTGGGCAACCTGAGCCAGGGCCTCATCTGTAGAAAATAGTTTCTTCCTAATATCTAATCTAAACCCTCCTTCATCTTAGGGCCATCTCCTATGGACGTTACCAGAGTGAGGAAAGATTGGTGATGACTGAATCCTAAATAAGAAGTTGGGACTTTTTTTGGAGTTGTTTAGTAGAGAGGTGGCCTGTCAGTCATGTTCAGCTTGGTAGCGAAGTGAGGGGTTATTTCAAAACTTTGCATAACTAGTGTTGAGCCACTGTCTTTGTTTTTGTTGTCACAAATCTGTTGCAAGCAGATGGAATTTCATTTTTTCCCACTACCGTCCCAGAATAACTCCTTTCAAAGTCATTTTGGAGGCAATAGGAAAGGTGCATATGGCCGAGCTAGGGATGTAAGCAATGATATTTGCAGCTACATCTTCCCTCAGGGAGTTTAGCTCTTTGCTGGGTGGGTTGGATGTCCACAATTGTGGTATTTTTTTGATTGGTCTATTTGTCTGTTGGATTTGTTGTTTTATATTCTTGATTTTTTTGAAGGAAGAGTTTCTTTGTAAAGATTATCAAGACATCTGCATGTTAGACACTGCCTTAATACAAGAAAAGATTAAACCCCCCCCAGCATGCAGGAACATCTGCCTCCGCAGCTGAGGAATCGGGAGGCTGCGGTGTGACCTTCCCTGAACCAAGAGTGTTCCACAGACAACTAGGGCCTCCCCTCCTCCCAGCCAGGAATCCCTTCCCAATATCCCATCCCTCCCTGCCCTCTGGCAGTGGGAAGCCATTCCTGTCCCTCCAGCCCTTGTTCCCAGTCCCTCTCCAGCTCTCCTGGAGCCCCTTCAGGCCCTGCAAGGGACTCTAAAGTCTCCCTGGAGCCTTCTCATTTCCAGGTGAACAGTCTCAATTCTCCCAGCCTGTTTTTATTTTTTAGAAGGATTTTCTTTTTCCCGAAACCTACTTTTCTTGCTGCTTCTTCTGCCCTGCTAAGGAATCAAGGCTTAGTGTTTTAATAGCCAAGAATTTCTGTTGGTGGGTTAGGAAATACCTGATCTGGATTGTAAAATTTATTGTGCAGATGCATTTAATAAGGCATAGCAGTCTGTAGTACCTAAACCCCGCCTATTCCGTAGGGATTTACTCCAGTCACAGTGAGGCTGACAAACACCCTCTGGCATTTGAAAGTTCCTCCAACTCTTCACCTCCTGGAGTCTGGAGCTGTTGAGTTACTGGATGACTTTCACATTTGGTTTATTTGCTCAGGCTCGTAAATAAACACTGGGATGGTTTGAGCACCATGGGTTTATTTCATTCTTCACAGGAGCTGGTGGAAAAGGCTGGCTGGTGGAGTAATCTGTGTGGTTAAAGTGACCTGTGCCAGCAGTAGAAAGTTTTCATTGAGGGGATTAAGATGATTCAGTCAAAGCTACATGAAGTCTGCCCTTTTCTCCATTTGCAAAGCCAGGATTTTGGCTGCGTGTTTGAATATAAAGTGCTGCAGGTGACTTCCCATCCCAGAGGTGTGAGTGAGAACACGCAGCCGGACGAGTGTTTGGTATCCACATTTTTCGTATGTCGATGTAGTCCTGCCTAAATTAAAGTCATCTGGATTATTCTTTATTTTTGAGTTTTGTTCTACTTAACGAAGGGGAATTTCTTAAGGAAGCCAACTGTGTACACCTGTCTTCATTAGATACTCGAAGTGTTTGGTATTTAGCTCCTTTTTTTTCGATGTAGTGTGAAATTGCTTTCATTAACATGAGTCTTTTAGGGAAAATGCCACTCGTGCTTTTCTGCAAGGGGTTGCAAATCATTCTTTTTCTTGCTGTGATAATGAATTTAGCACAACAGTCTGTGGGAGGGAGGTACAGCTGGCTTGAACTGGAAAAGGGAAGGGAGAAAAACTGATGGAGTGTTTGTGGAAGTGTTTACAATTCTGTACCAATATGTACATGGAAATAAGAAGTTCCTGTAAAACCAGAAATTAGGAGACAGCTTTTTTGTTCCTGTCTTTCTTTCTCCTGGATATTGGGAAACATAAGTGTTGCTTGTTTATGTTGTGAAGTTGGGTGCTTATTTCCAATTTTTCTTCAGGTGCTAAAAGATAGAATCCTAGAATGATTTGGGTTGAAGGGACCTTATAGGCATCTAGTTCCAAACCCCCTGCCCCGGGCAGGGACCCTGTCCACTAGACCAGGGTGCTCCAAGCCTTATCCAGTCTGTTTGTGGACACTTTCAGGGATCCAGGGGCAGCCACAGCTGCTCTGGGCACCCTGTGCCAGGGCCTCTCTGCCCTTACAGCCAGGAATTCCGTCCCAATACCCCATCCATCCCTGCCCTCTGGCAGTCGGAAGCCATTCCCTGTGTCCTGTTCCTCCCTCCCTTGACCCCAGTCCCTCCCCAGCCCTCCTGGAGCCCCTTCAGGCCCTGCAAGGGGCTCCGACCTCTCCCTGGAGCCTTCCCTTCTCCAGGGGAACATTCCCAGGTGTCCCAGCCTGGCTCCAGAGCAGAGGGCTCCAGCCCTGGAGCAGCTCTGTGTCCCTCTGGATCACTCCAGCAGCTCCAGGTCCTTGTGCTGTTGGCCCTGGGGCTGGGGCAGCTCTGCAGGTGGGGTCTCACCTGATCAGGCCACAGGGGCAGATTTCCCCTGTCCCCTGCTGCTCACGCTGGGGATCAGCCCAGGGCTCGGGGGGCTCTGGGCTGGGGCATGTCCAGCTCTCACGCACCAGCACCCCCTAGTCCTTCTCCACAGGGCTGCTCTCCATCCTCCATCCTCAGGCTTTTCTGAGACCAGGTGTGGCCCTGACCCAGGTGCAGGACTTTGCACTTGGCCTTGTTGAACCTCATGAGTTTTGCACTGTCCCACCTCTCCAGCCTGTCCAGGTCCCATTGGGTGCCATTCCATCCCTCAGGTGTGTCACCCTCACCACTCAGCTTGGTGCCATCAGCTGTTCATGGGAGGGAACAGAGCTGGGAACTCAGCTGCTTTCTCAGGCCGACACTGCCGCTGACCTGGGCTCTGCTCCCTGAGCCAGCTATCGCAGTCCTGCTTGAGCGCCTGTCCAAAATCCTCCAGGTGGCTGTGCTGGAGGGACTGTTAGGAGAGAGAGGTCATGTGGCTGAAGGGAGTATGTCTGGGAGCAGATTTCACTGAAATGAGGTAGAAAACCGAATAATCTAAATAGATTTTAGGAGTTTGTAGTGATAAATTGTTGGTTTATTTTATTATTGGTGCTCTGTGGACTTCTCCTTCTCCCCTCAATAAAATTCTTTTCTGTCCCCTCCTACAAGACAAATATTTACATGCCTTTCATTCTTTACAGTAGTACATGTGAGGGGAAGGACATTTTTGGGACAGACAGAATATTCTTGTAACATATAAACATACAGACTTTTTTTTTTCTGGGGGACCACACCTCGTTCTCTCAGGTTTATTTGATGCTTAAATGGCTCCTTTGCTGTTGTATTATTTCTACGACTTGTGGCATCTTTGAGAACATCTTCCTTATTAGCTGATCAAGGTGTCATTAAATTATGATATTGGCTGAGAATTTGTTTCATTAATAAATACAATATTTTCATTATCAATTTCCTGATCTTTGCATGATCTTATGGTGTTGTTTCAGTCACAGCCCTGCTTTAAAAAGTCAAGGATTTGTCATTCTTTAGATTCACAAATGCCCCTCTGGATTTTGGGATGTACTATAACTATTTTAGGGATCTGTATCTGAGGATCTGTGTCAAAATCTGTTTTTGAGGCCCGGACCAAACAGAAGTTAGCAGCAATCTTTTTCCTAACTACTTTTATTTTTTAGGGATCAGTTTTCCCAGCAGGTAACACTGTTACATAGTAGCTTAAAATTTTTGAATGTCAGGAAGGAAATAAAAGGAATTATTTCTATCCCTGTTAGGAAAGTGGGTCAGGCTGTGATGTTTATTTATAGAATGTCTCAATATTTTCATTTTTGTTGCAGCACTGACTGATCTTTGGCTTGTGCTTTTCTGTAAGTGTGACTACCAAGTTCTGAGCTCTCCATTTGGCCTAGAAATCAGCAGTGATGGATGGTGGCAAGTTTGGAGCTAAATCAGACTCTAAATGGGCTTCTTGAGAGTTCAGTGGATTATTTTGCAGTTTAGTGCTTAGGAAGAATAGGGCAGCAGTTTAATACACAGCGTTGGAAAGCAGAAGGGATTGCTGCTGCTGGTTTTACGTTTCTCATAGAAACTTGGTGGTTTTGTATTTGACTGAGAAAGTGCAGCAGCACAATGCTCCTCTGCTCCACAGGGATGGCCTTAAACTCCACTTATTCCGATTCCTGCTGGCCTGAAGGTTAAGTCAGTTGCTTAACCTCTTTTTATTCACAATACAGCACATGTTCTGCCAATGAACGCTTTTCCTGGTCTTAAATGTAGGCCTGACAACTTGAAAGCTTATCAAAGTGAAGGGCTCTCCAACTGGAGGAGAAGATTGATGTCCATCAATTCAAAGCATGTGGGCTTTAAAGAATTTGAATTATGAGGCCTTATTTACAAGGGTCACAGGTGTGCTGTACTGCAACTTCAATGATTGTACAGGTGCTTGAGATCCATTGAATAATTGAATATTTCTAATTTTAGGAAAGGGATGAAAATTTGTCTTATAGACCTTGTGTTCATGAGCCTTTGATGATTCTCTTTGACCATCACAATAATGTGGTTTCTTTGTCCTTTTGTCTTGCAGGGGGTTAAGTTCTGGGGTAAGACACTTGGAAGGACTCTTGCACTGAGGTTTTAGGGGTTCATTGTGTGCCAGGGAAAGAGAGGGATTGATGCATTCTTTTTCTGCTGTAGTGAGATGGTTTATGATGCGTGAGATGCATTTGCTTCCACTGTGCTGTTGTCTCCTCCTGCCTGTGAATAAGACAACTCCCTACCACAAACCCCAGGAGCATTTTGGGACCACCAGCAAAGGATGAGACTCCACTTTTTCTGGGCATTAAAAACACTTGCAGCTAAATTATCCTTATTTCAAAGATTAGGCCAAGATCCAACAAGTGGATTTGGGAACAGATGGGGAAAGCAGAGCGCAACTCTTAGATTAGATTAATAGACAGCTGTTGTAGTGTTCACCATCCGCATGGCCGGTGTCTCGGGTACGAGCGGTGGGTATGGGTGGGCTTCAAGGGGACCTCAGGAATTGGCCTTTTGTCATGGTAACGTTTCTGCATAAAATACAGGCACTGGGGAAGGGGTTCAAAGAAATAAGGGTGCTAAGATTTGAGCTGTTGCAGTGTGAAAGCAGAGATCAAAGACAATATAGAGATAATAGAACAATGCCACAGAAAAATGTGCTGACAAAAAGCACAAAATGTGCTGCTTGTGTGAGAACACACCCCTTCAGTGTAATAATAATATCTTTTATTATTTGTTTTACTCAGTAAGTTTGAATGGAGGAGGAATTTGTAGTAAAGGTACACAGTAATGTTGACATTTACAGTGCAGCCTGGCTGGTAGATTCAGCAGAAATAAAGCCGAGGTTCTGCAGTGAATAAATGCTGCTTTGTGGTCTCTGAGGTTGGGAATAAAGAAACAGGAGAATATGCAGGGACCTAAATTTGAGATGTTTTCAGTTTGAATGTAATAGCTGGAAGAACTTAGAGGCAAGAACAAGAGTGGAGCTCCAGCGTGTTTCTGGTATGGCAAATGCAGGTAGGATCCCAAGGCAGTGTCTCTAATCATGGTTTTGAAGCAGTGGGGAAGTGCTGGTGTTGTCTGGGATCCAGCACAGTCCTGGGTTTTTTATTCAGTGCTTCTGATGTGGGGAAATGGAGTCAGCTTTTCCTTCAGAGTTTCTGTTGCGTTAGTCTTGAGGTTAGATAATTTAAATTATCTTTATAATTCAATAATTTTTTAAATATATGTATTTTAATTATTAGGATAAAAATCTTCACTGTGAGGAAAAAGCTCTTCCTGGTGAGGGTGGGGAGGCCCTGGCACAGGGTGCCCAGAGAAGCTGTGGCTGCCCAGAGCAGCTGTGGCTGCCCCTGGATCCCTGGAAATGTCCAAGGCCAGGCTGGACACTGGGGCTTGGAGCACCCTGGGACAGTGGAAGGGGGGTGGAATGAGATGAACTTTAAGGTCTCTCCCAACCTAAACCATTCTGGGATTCTATGATTACGCTACAGCAGTGACTTTTGCGTGAGTTTGCTCATCTTGAGGACTTTATCTCAGTTGCATTGGAGACTTTGTACATGAAAGAGAGAGGAGAGAATTCTCTGTACACCTGGAGGAGCTAATCGTCTTTGTTTTAGGTACCTGTTGCTGCGTAGGTAAAACCCTTATCAAAGTGGATTTTGCAGTAATGTCATTACCTTCATCTGTGAGACCTGGCCTGTAATTAATTACATCTTCCCAGCTTTACCTGTGATGTGGAACCGAGGTGGCAGAAGAAGGGATTTAGCTGTTCTACATTAGAAATTCCTGAAATAGCTGCGTGGATTGTTTATCTGCTTCTCTCATCCCCAGCATGCCTGATCACTATTCCACGTCTATAAATTAAAGCATTTGCTTATAATATATGTTCTTTAACCTCAGTGCTTTTAGTCAGAACATGAACAAAGTCAAATTATTAATCAATTTAGGACAGAAAGTGTTTGTTCTGGTAAGAGGCTATAACAGCCCTTTCTTTATGCCTTCAACTCCAAATATACCCGAAACAATGACTTTTAATTGTGAAGTGCTTGAGCACTTGGGAAGGAGAAGGGGGATAGGAGGAAAACTCATTGCTTGCATCAGTCTCTCGATTTAGCAACTTCAAAATTAGGATGGACAAGGGGCTTTTGGGTTTGCTTGGTGGTTTTCATTGTTTGTTTTTGTTTTGTTTATTTGTTTAGTTTTTGTTGGTTTACTTTGTTTTTTGTTTGGTTTTTTATTATTTGGTTGGTGATTTTTTAGTGAAAAGGCTATGAAATTTCTCCAGACAAGATGCTGATAAGTCTTCACTGTCAGTGCAGTCTAACTGAAAGTAATACAAAGCCATTTTGAGATCCAGTGATGACCACTTAGAGGTTAAATTTTAATGTGTTTTATAAACCAAACCAGCCTGCTTACCTTTTCTGGTGAGTAATGAAGGAAAGACAAGCTGCCTTTTTTCTTTGATAATACTTCTGATGAAAATAAATATATTCAAAACTCTGTTGCCAGCATATAATGTACCTTTAATGTCACAGTGCTTTGAAGTAAGTGCTGCAAAATTATTTAATTCTAAATTCTGAGACACTTCTTGTGGGTTTTTGTACTCAGTAGCAGCAGGATTGCTTTAGATTTATTAGATGGTAATTAGTCAACAGCTTTGAGGCTTTGCCTTGTTGTGCAGTTCCTGTCTACGTAGGAATTTTCTCAGTGTATACTAATTTATATTTGAAAAATATACACTGCTAGTATTATTCATGTTATTATTAAAAACACTCGGATTTATCTGGTGATTTCCAGTATCAGATTTGGCTGTTTACCCAGGAGATACCATTGACTGCTGCCTGATTTTCTTGTGTAGGTTTTGTGCTTTTCAGGGGCTCCTAGAATGAGTGGGGAGTAATTAAATATGCAGACTCTTTTTGCATAAAATATTTCTCTTTGAAGTTCTTTTTTGTTAGATCTTCATCCTTGTCATTGCTTCCCTTCTGTCTTTTTCTTTAAAAAAGCTGGAATAGACAGCACTCAAGGTTGGAGCTCTTTGAATACATGGGCTGCAGGTTCATCTCCCTAACTCTCTTCTTTCCTTTTGATTCTTATATATTGCAGTCCACTTGGAAATTGGTGAAAAAATTAGTGTATACAACACTGTTGTGAACAGTGACGTTTGAAACAAGCCTTAAGTATTGTGTGTATATGCATGGATACGTATGTATTTATTCAGTATACTTACAGATTTTTTTAATCTGAATTTTGTGAACAGATCCTTGCAGTTGTTTTTCCTACCCTGGAGGTTTTAAAGTTGATGCTGTCGTTTAGGGCCTTGTAGGTATTGTAGTACAGGACCTGACTTTTTGTTTTCTTAGGGTGTAGCAGCTGCTCCTTGCAGAGTAGGAGATTTAACACCCAGGTAGCACAGAAGCACTTCTTGTGTACCAGCAATATGTTTTACCAAGTGTTATAAATACATATTATAATATTGGCTTTCCGCAAATATTAAAGGATGTTATATGTGTAATGTTAAAGTAGCTTTACTATAAGGATAGAGGTTTTTTCTAGCTAATGCCTTTATCTCTATTATTAATAGTAGTAAAATAAATAATATAGTTATAGCAATTAAACTGTCTGCTTAGCTGGATAACATCCAGTGAACGTGTGGTGGACCTCCCTCTGCTCCTGACTTACCAACTATCAGCAGCTGCCGTCTGCAGACACCATGGACCAAAGCCCAAGCTGGAGGAGGTAACAAGAACGGACTAAAGCCACAGTCAAGGAATGCCCATGCTCTAAAAAGGCGGACCCAAGGAGGAGTCATGCTAAACAGTTCCTGGAAAATGTAAACTAGTTTGAATATGCATAATTGTTTATGAATATGCATTTTGCTGATGCAATAGTAAAGGTCTATGAAGGGTGTCCCGGCAATAGCAGGTGTGCTCTTGGCTGAGTGCCGAGGGTACCCAGTGCTGTTCTTTTGCTTTATTGTTTTTGTCCCTTATTGTCTCTTTATTAAAACTTTTAAATCCTAACAGGAAAGTGAACCTTGTTTTTCACACAGTTTAGCAAAGACAAGTCGTATTTGCTGCCTTTCTGTATTTTCTGGTGTCTGATTTCTGCATCTGAGTCATAAAATTACCATAGAATCACAGAATTGTTTAGGTTGGAAAAGCCCTCTAAGACATCAAGTCCAACTGCTCCCCAGCACTGCCCAGGCAGCACTGCCCCGTGTCCCCACGTGCCACAGGGCTTTGAAATCCCTCCAGGGATGGGGACTCCACCCCTGCCCTGGGCAGCTCCACGGCCTGACCACCCTTTCCAGGAAGGAATTCCCCCCATATCCACCCTGCCCCTCCCCGGCCCCGCCTGAGGCCGTTCCCTCTCCTCCTGTCCCTGTTCCCTGGAGCAGATCCCAAATCCCCCCCGGCTGCCCCCTCCTCTCAGGGAGTTGTGCAGAGCCCCAAGGTCCCCCCTGAGCCTCCCTTTCTCCAGGCTGAGCCCCTTTTCCAGCTTCCTCAGGAATTCTCCAGCCCCTTCCCAGCTCCCTTCCCTGCCCTGGACTCGCTCCAGCCCCTCCAGGGCTCTCCGGAGCTGCCCCAGCCCTGGCGGTGCCCCGGCAGTGCCAGCACAGGGGACGGGCGCTGCCCTGGCCCCGCTGCCACCCCGGTGCTGGCACAGCCCAGGGGCCATCGGCCTCCTGCCCGCCTGGGCACACCTGGGCACACCTGACCACACCTGAGCACACCTGGGCTCGTGTCCAGCCGCTGGCACGGCACCCCCAGGGCCTTTGCCAGCCCCTCTGCCCCCGCCTGGAGCTGCAGGGGTTGCTAGGAGCCAAGTGCAGGACCCGGCGCTTGGCCTGGTTGAACCGCACATGGCAAACACGGCCACAGCTTCCTGCGGCCGCAGGGCCCGGAGGCTGCTGCTGTCGGTGACAGGGTCCGTGGGCAGGAGCCTTCTCTGTCAGGGTAGCCTGGTGTACGTCAGGAAAACTCTCCGCATCCAAGTCCCTCCTTCTGGAGTGTTTTTCCTTCTGGAGTTCCTCACGTGTTACCTTACCAAGCCTCTGCTCACGGACTAAGGCAGAACACTGTGCAGGACGTGTCCTGGCTCCCCAAAGCCCCGACCCCGTGTCACGTATGGCGCGGGCAGCACTGAGCATGGGAACGGGGGCTCTTTGAATGGGAAGGTGAAATTCTAGCTTCAGTTTGCTTTTGTGCTAAAGATTTATTTCTGTCTGGGAGAGTGTTTATAGAAGAACATAGATGCTGCTGCCCTGCTCTAGCCAGGCAGTGCAGGCAGTGAGAACTTAATTCCTATTTATTTTCCTTTCAGAGCTGTCAGCTCTGATTTATTATAGATTTTTAATATCCGTCATTTGTCCATAATGGCAGGAAGTTTAATAAGCAGTCTGAGTAACTTACAGAAAAGTTTTTACTAATAGCTTATCAAAAAAGTTTGACTTATATTTTAAAAACTAAATCCAATGTTTTGCTGAAACTTCATTGAATTACACTGATGTTAAAAAGTTCTTTCCCCCCCACCCCGAAATGTGACATGGCTGGGGCTACAGTATTAATAAGATGATTTTATTTTATTTTTGTATCACTCGTGGTAGCATTTCTGTGGTGAATGAATTAGTAATTATTTCCAGATAAAAGTGTTGCAAGAGTTCTATGAGCAGAGGCTCCCTGAGAGCTTGCCACATGGCATGAGATTGTTTTTAGCCTGAGAGACTTGCTCAAGTTTTCAGAATCTCTGCTCTTGGTTGCAGGCAAAGTTCTATCAGTATTGATACTGTTTGATTCACGGCTTTTCCATGGATATTATATTCAAAAGGATGAATTTTTAGCCAAAAAGACTAGATGTTACTGCCTCCAGCTTGGAAATTTCATTTGGTTTTGTGAATTCCTGGTCGGTAGTTAAGTGGTTTGAATTTTCAAAGATGTTGAAGTTTTAAAAGAAATATAAATCACAGAATCGTTGAATGGTTTGAGTTGGAAGTTTGAGTTAAATCCCATCCCACTCCAGCCCTGCCATGGGCAGGGACACCTTCCACTATCCCAGGGTGCTCCAAGCCCTGTCCAGCTTGGCCTGGGACACTGCCAGGGATCCAGGGGCAGCCACAGCTGCTCTGGGCACCCTGTGCCAGGGCCTGCCCACCCTCACAGGGAACAACTCCCAATATCCACCCTAAATCTATACCTTCTGTATGTGTATTTTTTTTCCAATCTAATGCCTGTTTACACCTACATCTGTGTCTCCATAGAAGGCTCAGATGCTTCTTGTGCTTCCAAAAATCTGAGTTTTTTCTGCACTTGCTTGAACGTCCAGTTCCCGCAGAACTTCAGTAACTGGCTTTTAAAAATCTTCAGCTCAATTTTTCAGGTTGAAAAGTATTGTAATAAATACACTTATAGACAGAGGAAGGTGGTTTTTAAAAATCTGTGGGTTTTGCCTTTTTAATTTGAATCAGAGATCAACCTTAAAAATGCTTGATGGAAAAGAGTTTGGAAAATAATTTTTGACTCAACCAAAATATTTAAAAAAGATGAGACATTAACAGATCACTGGGGAAAGACACAGAAAAGGTTCCAAGATACCGGTTTTGAGAACTTCTGATCTTGCTTTCTTCTCTTTTTGCCAAGTTTAAATTTAGAGTGTTTTTGTTTTAAAGCTGTGTTGTAAGTAGGACAGTTGGATTTTGCCTGAGGGCTGTGATTTGCTCCAGCCGTGTGCCGATGATGGAGTTTATAACTCACCTGGGAAGGAATCCTCTTTTGGGTGCCACTGTGTGCTCTACCAGAACGTGGTGTTTGGGCACCTTCAGGTGCTGCTGCCATTTGCTGCCATCCTTCCCTGTCGTTTATTTTCAGCAGTTTCTGCAATACTGCAGCAACTTGTTAGAATTAATCGGAATATTTTGACTAATTCATATGAGATAGGAATGTATATACCAATGGTTTGGCTCTTGGTTTTGCCTTTTGCTAGTGTAGAATTTGCACTGTACAGCGCTTGCAGGTGTTGATAACAATGCAGAACCACAGAATGGTTGGGGTGGAAGGGACCTTAAAGCCCGTCTCATTCCACCCCTTGCTGTGGGCAGGGACACCTTCCCTTAGACCAGGTTGCTCCAAGCCCCGTCCCACCTTGCCTTGATCTCTTCCAGGGATGGGGCTTGGGGTTTGGTCCTCCATGCAGGAGGTTGTCAAGGAGTTTGTGGGGAGTCAAATACAGAATGAGCCACAGGTTGCACCATGGACTTCATCTGAACTGTGTGCAAGAATGGTGCCGTTTGTATAAGTAAATAGTTTAGGAATAATTTTAGCTTCTGTTGGGGAATTCCTTTTGCTGGTTAGGTGGTATATCCATACACAAGGGTTTTGAACCATGACATCAATCTGATAGAGAAACCATCACTCTTGAGGTGATGTCCTTCAGGATGTCATTCTTGAAGAACAATTGTCAGACGGCCTGCGCAGAGAGTTCAACAGGAGACTCTCAGCTGGCTTTTTTGGTGCTGTAGTTGGTTTGTTTATAGTGGCTCTCAAGTAAATCTAATGATGGATCTTCAAAATTTAGGGAATCCTTCCTGAATGTTTAAAACCACTGGAGACTAATGCTTGTCTTTGTTTTTTTGTTTACAGACTCACTGAACCTTCAGGGTATGTCACAGATGGGCCTGGAAATTACAAATACAAGACAAAATGCACCTGGCTCATTGAAGGAAGGTGAGTGTCAGAAGCAGCTCGGGGTTTTGTGTTGCTTATTGGGACTTTTAGCTGAGTTTTATCTGCACTGAATGTTTTTAGGTCTCATGATTCTTTCTGGCTATTCTAAAAGCTAGATAAGGCAACACTTAATTGCTCTTGGTAAATAAGTTTTTGTGCAACTGAGCCCTCCAAACTGACTTCTGATTAAGTGGTTTGTGTTGAAATAGCATGTGGTAAACAAAAAACAGTGCATTTCTTTAAATAATGAAGGGTTATGAATTACTTAACTGATATCATAGTGGGCCGTTCAGATGATGGGATTCACTATGCATGGGATTTTTTGGTAGTATGAGAAACAAGAGAAAGCTCTGAAAGCTTTTATTCATGAAGAATCAGTTTCTGTAGTGATGAACTTCAGATGTTTCTTTACTCACTGAGCCATGAGGACTTCAGAGAAACCATTGACCTTTTATTTCAAAGGTTTTCTAAACTGGGAGAAGTCCCTCAGATCTCTCCCCTCACTTTGCTGCCCTTCCTGTACTTGCTCCTTTTATTGTTTACAGCAATTTCTTGCACAGGTTTTTAGGAGCAGCATATTTAATGTCTGTCCTCTGTCACCTGATTGATGGTGCAGCAGTTCAGAGCATCTCACTTGTTGAAATATATTTTTGATAGTACCAAGCTGGTGCCAGGACTGTAAGATCCATTTGTTTAGTCTCTGAAGCTTTTCCATGGTCAGATAAGATGCTGTGTGATAACATCTGTGTGTTCAGTCACATTCCATGTTGTTCCCTGAATCTGCCGGTAGAGAGGTCTGGGAATTGGCATGAGGCATGTGAGAGCGTGAACTTGTACTGGATGCTGCAAACTGAGGCCTCTTGGCATCTTGGAGGATCAGAATTTTCTACAGTCCCAGAGTGCACTTTTCCTTAGTCTTCTCCCTGTGTTTAACATATCTGTTGCTGACGTGCACAGTGGCACCGAGGCACCCTTAGCAAATTTGCCAATGGACACCAGGCTAAATGGTGTGATTGAGATGCCGAAGGGAAGGAATGGCATCAGGAGGGACCTGGACAGACTGGAGACATGGAACTGTGTGAACCTCGTGAAGTTCAACAAGGCCGAGTGCAAGATCCTGCACCTGGGTTGGAGCAAGCCAGAGCACAAACAGAGGATGGGTGGGGAATGGCTGGAGAGCAGCCCTGGGGAGAAGGACTTGGGGGTGCTGGTGGGTGAGAGCTGGACATTCTCCAGCCCAGAGCCCCCCGAGCCCTGGGCTGATCCCCAGCGTAAGCAGCAGGGGACAGATCTGCCCCTNAGGGGAAATCTGCCCCTGTGCCCTGATCAGGTGAGACCCCACCTGCAGAGCTGCCCCAGCCCCAGGGCCAACAGCACAAGGAGCTGGAGCTGCTGGAGAGATCCAGAGGGACACGGAGCTGCTCCAGGGCTGGAGCCCCTCTGCTCTGGAGCCAGGCTGGGACACCTGGGAATGTTCCCCTGGAGAAGGGAAGGCTCCAGGGAGAGCTCGGAGCCCCTTGCAGGGCCTGAAGGGGCTCCAGGAGAGCTGGAGAGGGACTGGGGACAAGGGATGGAGGGACAGGACACAGGGAATGGCTTCCCACTGCCAGAGGGCAGGGATGGGTGGGATATTGAGAAGGAATTGTGAGGATGGTGAGGCCCACAGGGTGCCCAGATTTGCTGTGGCTGCCCCATCTCTAGGAGTGTTCATGTCCAGGTTGGACGGGGCTTGGAGCAACCTGTCCATGGCAAAGGGTGGAACAAGATGGTCATGAGGGTCCCTTCCAACCCAAACCACTCTATGGTTCTTTGTTTGGGAGGTCTGATGAGTTAGGAGGAATTATTCATTGTATCTGCTTCAGACATTTATTTGAGTTGAGGAAGTTTAATTCCTAAGCTTCCAAGGTACTCAAAACTGAGGGCTAAGCTGCTTGATAGAACCATCCAGAATGATGAAATTGAGAGGCAACTACTCACGATTAACTTTATAAGGGGCCTAGTTGTTTGAGGCGGTTAAGAGCAAAAGTTGGATGCTCCAAGTGGCTACGCATATAATTTGTGTAGGTAATAGGAATACAGCTGCAGACAGTTTGCAATTACAAATAATTAAAAAATCACAAGAGCATTGTTGCAGACAAACCAGCCGCAGCAATCCCAGCACAGCCAGCTTAACCCTCATAACTTCTGTTTTTAAAGGATATTGTGACTCACGTTTTTATTAGAAGTGAAATGCTTCTCATGGGTCCTCAATAATGTCACCAAAGCTGCTCCTCCAGCCTATAATTACTGCTACTGAGAGGCTTCCTAAGGAACCACCACTTTGTGGGGTTTGAAGTGAGCTCTTTCTTGCTGGAAAGACAGAAAGGTTCCTCCCTTCTCTGTAGCCAGGCATTTAGGTTGGAGTCCTTTTCCTGCCTGTGAGTGTTTATACCCTGCTGTCAGGGCATGGTGGTCAACAGAAAAGAGATAATCACGCTGATAAAACCAGCTGAAATATGCAGCCGTATGAAAAGAGTCCAAGCTCGCTGCAAGAAGTGAAATTCCCAGAGATCTGGACTGGGATAGCAGTGCCTGCAGAGCTGTTCAGTTCTGAGTGCCCTCACCTCGTTGCTGGCATTGCATTGTGCAGAGGGCTTTGAGGTGAGCGGGAAGGGCACAGTCCGAGTGAGCCATTGAAGACACTGGAGAAATTCATGTGTAAGCCGTGTGTTCCTTAGTGTTCTCATTTCCTTTCTGCGCCGTTCCTGAGTTTTCTTGGCTGGTGTCTGTGCTGTGTCCTCATCCCAGGGGAGTCCTTTTCATTTTTCCCAGGAGCGTGAACAAGGCAGATGAGCTCCATGGAGCCTGAGGACCATGTGATGGTGCAGATGAGGGCTGTCTACTAAGGGTCATTGGCTGTTGCAAAGAGACTCTTCCTTTTTGTTTGTTGTTGTCCTTTATTGATTGGCAGCTTCTTTCTGCTCTACAGCTGTCAGGCTATTCAGGTAGAAGCAAACCCCTGTGACTCCACAGGCTGCTCAGTTCTGAAGTCATAGGTACTCTTTGTACCTTTTCTTTAAGCAGGACATTATCGCTGAGTTCCACCTGCTGCTGTTTTCCAAAGGCCTAGAGTAGACCGTTGTACCTGTCAAAAACTAGTCATTTGTGGAATAACTCCCTAAAGACTTCCCCTCCTATGGAGAGGAAGAACTCTATGGCAAGCTGGCATTTTTTAAAGTTACTTGATTAGGATGAACAGGGATTTCATCTGAATTCAAGGGTGATGCTGTTGGGGAGATCCTAGTCACTTGTGTCTGTCCTTTCAACAGCTACAACTGTGGGTGGGAACAAGCACTGCTGATACAGATTCACTTTGTGTTTGTTTCAGGTCCAGCACATTGTTAGTGGTGTTTGCACCCTCCCGGAGCTGAGCCCTAAATTAAGTATCTGCTGTGGTTTCTCTGTGATTGTCTTTAGATGTATCTTTTTATATTAGCTATGAAACAAATGGTATCTTACCATGTTGAAAAGCTGGACATGCCCCAGCCATGTATGCTGGCCCACAGAAGCCCTCCAGCCCAGGGCTGAGCCCAGTGTGGGCAGCAGGAAAGGTGGGAATTCTGCCCCTGTGCTCCTCAGGTGAGACCTCCCCTGCAGAGCTGCCCCAGCCCCGGGGCCAACAGCACAGGGATGTGGATCTGCTGGAGAGATCCAGAGGGACGCGGAGCTGCTCCAGGGCTGGAGCCCTTCTGCTCTGGAGCCAGGCTGGGACACCTGGGAAAGTTCCCCTGGAGAAGGGAAGGCTCCAGGGAGAGCGCCGAGCCCCTTGCAGGGCCTGAAGGAGCTCCAGGAGAGCTGGAGAGGGACTTATTTGGGCAGTGGCTGAGGTCACTCGGTTTGTTCAACCTGGAGGAGACTGAGGGGAAACCTCATCGTAGTCTTCAGCTTCCTTCTGAGGCAAAGAGAAGGGGCAGAAACTGATCTCTCTGTGGCCAGGGACAGGACCCACGGGAATGGCTTTGAAGTTGTGCCAGGGGAGGCTTAGTTTAGATATCAGGAAAAGGTTCTTCCCCCTGGGGATGGTGGGGCACTGCCCAGGCTCCCCAGGGAATGGTCATGGTCCCAAGGCTGCCAGGGCTCCAGGAGCGTTTGGCCAATGCGCTCAAGCACAGGGTGGGGTTGTTGGGGTGTCCTGTGCAGAGCCAGGAGTTGGACTCAGTGATCCACGTGAGTCCCTTCCAACTCAGCATATTCTGTGATTCTGTGATCTGTTCTGCACAACAGGACACAGTTTTCTGACCATAAAGAACTTTTTGCTTAATACCAGGGGAGCTGCACACCAAAAAATCCTGAACCACAACATGTTTAATGCACCTACAGTTACATCAAGTCACTCAGCTTTAGTCTTGTCTAGATCAGAGCTTCACACCAGAGGAGTGCATTGAAGGGATTTTGCCCTGTATGTTGAGTGGCTAATTGAAAATCTTTTATTTATTTATTTTTTTCTTTACAGGCCAAACACAATCCTCAGGCTTCGATTCAATCACTTTGCCACAGAGTGCAGCTGGGACCACTTCTATGTGTATGATGGAGACTCAATTTATGCTCCCTTACTGGCAGCTTTTAGGTAAGTTCCCCTTGGTGAGACTCTTAACTGTAGCCAGTGGTATTTTCTTAACTTAGAGCCTGACTTAAATGTGGCTTCTGACTTTGTAAATATGATCCAGTAATCCAAATGTATAACACTCCAAGTGCAGCACATATAACCAGTGTCCTTTTGTGCACTGTTTGTCAGCATAAACAATTAAGGAATTGTTTTTCGCTTTTACAATGAACAAGTCATGTCACTGCACTCTAGCATGTAAGTATTATGTTTTCATTTCCAAATCCCGATTCTTTGAGAGACAAAAAAATTATTGTCATCTCTCTGGGCTGGAGATGATTTGGTGTGCAGGCTCCTTTGAGAGGAGAAAACTACCCCATTTATGGGTTTGAACATGATTTATGAGTTAAACTTGTAGTGTGTCAATGCACGCAGAAGGGCAAAAGCCAGCTAATGTTGTAGACATGGAGGTCTCATAGAATTATGTATATCTTTTATGCACCTTAAACTTTAAATTTTAAAACTATTTGGAACATGTTCAGGAACAGCAATGATAGATCACCCTTGTAAAAACATAGAATCACAGGATGCTTTGGGTTGGGAAGGATCTTAAAGCCCACCCAGTGCCACCCCTGCCATGGCAGGGACACCTCCCACTGTCCCAGGCTGCTCCAAGCCCCAGTGTCCAACCTGGCCTGGGACACTGCCAGGGATCCAGGGGCAGCCATAGCTGCTCTGGGCAACCTCAGGGCCTCCCTACTGTCACAAGGAAGGATTCCTTCCCAATATCCCATTTCTCCCTGACCTCTGGCAGTGGGAAGCCATTCCGCCTCGTCCTTTCTGTCCATCCCATGTCAAATGTCCCTCTCCAGCTCTTGATGTGTAGAAGTATCCCTTCTGCCAATAGGTTACAGGTATTTGTCTCGTCCATGTGCTGAGAGATCAGTGTGGATGCTGGTGAACAGTGGACATTTCATGCTGAGACCTAAACATAACTTGTGCTTTTCAGTATTTCAGTCTCACAATGACACCACCACCTTATGCTTTTTATTCTTTAAACTGAAATTAGGAAAATAATCCCAAACTCTCTATGGAAAAAACTAACAGTTCCCCTGGGACTCTGCATGTTCCAAGTGACTGCGTAACTATATGCAGAATTAACCTTCTGCTGGGCTTCCTCTCATTTGTGAAATGAAGGTCTAAAAATACTTTGTGTTTGTTCTAGAAAATCCTTGTAATGTCTATGAAAGAAGATCAGCAGAGGAACAAAAGTTGATAAAAATTTAAACTACCACATGTGGTTTTTTTGGTCTTCAACTGCAAATGTAGTTGTTTTGGAGTGAAGGAATGTTTCCTGTAAAGCTTCAGACTAATGTGAGGTCAAAACAGGACACCTCATTTGAAGAAGAAACAACCTTCTCTCTTCTAAAAACCTCCAAAAACCTGGCCATGCCACCTGGAAGTGCTCTCCTGGTGTCATGCCCTGATTGATGTGCAGGAAGAGGGGGAAATGTCATCTTGACCCGATGTAATTTTGTTCTAATCAAGCTATTTTTTAATACACTGGTAAGAAGGTGAAATGGTGATGATTTCTGCCTGCCATTTCTTGTGTGTTTTCTAAAAATTAATAGGCTTTTAAAATTGAAGTTATAAGTAGTTCACAGCATTAACAGTTATGGTTCAGACTGGGAAATCTTCTGTAAAATCAGGCCTGAGGCCAAGCAAATGTGAGCTTATTACAGTAATATTTTTGAGGTAGGAAAAAAATCCAATATTTTTTTTAATTGCTTCTTTAGATGACATTTGAATTTAACTTCATTAGCAGTGAGCTGTGAGTAATCCAAGTTCAGGAAATGGCAGATGCTTCTCATTTTGGTGAAGTACCAGAAAGCATCTGTTGAAAAACACCTTTCTCTAATACATAATAAATGCACTAGAAGTTTTTAACAGCAGTGTTCATATTTTCTCAGGTTACTGGGGTTATATTAAATTTATTATTACCATGGTCATATTTCCGTGTTCATCATTTCTGCACCCTGCCAGGGGGTTTGCAAGATTGAGCTTTGTACAGTTGGACCCTGTAAACTTTCAGAGTTTGTTGATAAACACTAGAAATTCCTTCCTCTCTGAAGTCAGTTTTTGTTCCCTCTCTGGCTTTTTACAGTAGTTCCCTGAGCCTTCACTTCCTTCACTTCTCTCATTTTGTTTTCTTGGCCTTCTGATGCTCATTTATGTTTGTTCACAAGATGATATTTATCCTTAATATAAATATGTATGTATGTATATATCTTGTATATATATAAGATGATCCTGGAAATCCTCAGCACTGGACTGTAGGGAAGCTTTAAATTGGTTTTATCAATTTTTAACAGCAGTAAATATTTGCATAATGCCAACATTTACACAGTTCAAGTGTGTGCATAGACAAAACTCCTTGTAGTCTGAGAGCCCCAGAGCTGTCTAATCCTGCACATTAAGGTTTTTTTATTAAACAGTGTTAAAAATATCTTTGCTGGTTCGTATTTGTGATCATAGGCACAATGAGACTGTGTAAATGTGCTGCTTCAAAAATGCAGTAAAATAACATGGAAACAACTGCAGCATGTTTGTCAGCACTGATGAAGAAATCTGAATTAGATAAACTCCACTCAGTACCTGTGAACTTTGTTGGTTTTGTTAACTTTACTCCACATTAAACATTCATCAGAGCTGGTTTTGCACCTGTATTTTCATTTTGCTCTGGTTGGCAGGGGGTGTTTTCCTCATCAAACCCAGTTGTTCTTGTGCAAGACCTTTGGCGAAGGCACAGAGGCTCCTGGTGACTGCTATCAGGTGCCAGATGGATGGTCGTGTGAGCCCTTGTTCCCTCAGGCAGCAGGATCAGCTCAGCAGCCTTTTGCTCCTTGCCGGTCAATAAGGCACTTGAGCGCCCAAATTTGAGTGTAGGGGTGAGTTGGACTGGAAGGGTCTGATCCCTCTCTCAAAGCACGGCGAGCATCAGAGTCCTTTGCTCAAGACTTTGTCCAGTCGAGGTGTGAATTTATCTTCAGGATGGAGGTCTCGTTCGTCCTCTGGGTCAGTGGTCCATAGATTGGTGTTAAAATAATGATAAAAAATGAATCTAATACTAATGTCTAGCCACAGTCTCTTGCTGCAACCCTCTATTTTTTCCTTCTATTCCCTTAATTCTTTGCCAGAAGTTGTAGCTGACCTTGCTGCCGTGGGAACGTGTATCCAGCTCGGGGGCTGCCAGCAGCAGAAGGATGTGGAGGTGCCAGAGCAAGTCCAGAGGAGGCCATGGAGATGCTCCAGGGCTGGAGCTTCTCTGCCATTGAGATGGGCTAGGAGAGCTGGGAATGTTCCCCTGGCGAAGGGAAAAATCCAGGGAGAGCTCGGAGCCCGTTGCAGGGCCTGAAGGGGCTGCAGGAGAGCTGGAGAGGGACTGGGGACAAGGGATGGAGGGACAGGACACAGGGAATGGCTTCCCACTGCCAGCGAGTCGGTGTAGATGGGATATTGGAAAGGAATTGTTCCCTGGGAGGCAGGGAGACCCTGGCAAAGGGTGCCCATATTTGATGTGGCTGCCCCTGGATCCCTGGCAGTGCCCAAGGCCAGGTTGGACCTTGGGGCTGGGAGCAGCCTGGGACAGTGGGAGGTGTCCCTGCCAGGGCAGGGGGTGGAATGAGATGATCCTTAAAGTCCCTTCCAGCTTAAACTGTTCCATGATTCTATGATAACAACAGTCATGTAAGAACTGAGGAGGGTTTTTGGGCAAAGCTCCTGATCTGGAGGGTTCTGCAGGCAGACAGGCGTCCCTGTGGTGGTGCTGCAGCAGCTGGGTCTGCCTGTACTGCAGCAAGGGAAGAAGGTTTCAAGAAAGATTGTAATTTGAGGTGCTGCCAGCTCTATAATGAATCTATCGTCTATTTTTTTTTTTAGGAAGTGGTGTTGCAGTGGCTTTGTTTCCTTAAAAGTCCGTGTTTGGGAGTCATCTTGCTTCATTTAAGACAATAAATTTGAGATGTCTGTTTATATTCTCCTCCCTCCTTCTTTGTTTTTTTTTTGTTATAGTTTTATTTTTAGTCTTCTGTAACTTTTATTTTTAGTTTTAGTTTTACTGTTGTAGTTCTCAGTATAGATGAGGTGCATGGTCTGGTTTTTAGTAACAGAGAAGTCTTGCCATTTTGTGTACATGTGTGTCCAGATGGATTGAACTATTTAAAAGTTAGAATAATCTGCTTGCATTGGATTTTGATGGATTGCAAAGATGATTTTTCAGTATCATCTTTATCCTTTTACTCCTCCGTGAGCTCTACTCTGTATTTTCTCCCTTTCCTTTTGTGACTCCCAATTTTGCCTGTTTTCTTCTCAGTAGAGCTTCTCATGCTTTTGATCTCTAACAAGTTGTGTCTCAGGAGGAAATGAGGAATATGCCAGTACAGTGATACTCACATAGCAAATCCAGGAAAAATAATAGAGAAGATGCACTTAGTTTTAAATTCTTCCAATTTTTCAATGGTCTAGGGGAAAGAACAGGGCAGTGTGTGCAGGGCAATGAAGAAGTTGGGTCTCCTGGACATAATTGTGGACTTCCAGTACTTGAAGTGAGCCTCCATGATGAGTTGGAGGGAGACTTTGGGCAAGAGCATGGAGTGACAGGACAAGGAGGAATGGCTTCCTGCTGACAGAGCGTAGGTCTAGATGGGATTTTGGACAGGAATTGTTCCCTGTGAGGGAGTGGAGGCCCTGGCACAGGGTGCCCAGAGAAGCTGTGGCTGCCCTGGATCCCTGGCAGTGTCCCAGGCCAGGTTGGACATTGGGGCTTGGAGCAGCCTGGGACAGTGGGAGGTGTCCCTGCCATGGCAGGGATGTGGAACAAGATGATCTTTAAAGTTTCTTCCAACTCAAGCCATTCTATGTTTCATTTATTCTGTGATACTGTTTTACTTTCTGCCACTGACTTCACAAATCCAGCATACAGAAAATAGATGTTATTTCAGTGCAAAGCAGAGGTTGCCTTTCCCTGGGTGTCACTGGGCAGCTGAGCTGAGGAGGAGTGTTTATTTGCTTTGGAGTAGAGATGGTTGCAAAATATTTTGAAACCTTATGAAAGGAAATAAAAGCGGCGTGTTGTGAAACATGCTAATCTTGGCCAGAGTTGAGTTGGTCCGAGATTCTGGATCGTAATTTAAAGGAAGTTTTGCATAATCCTTTATCATTCTGATTCTGCCTATTGGGTTGTTTTTCATGGCACTGTTTGTGCTTCTCTTTATTCCTTATGATGCTCGAAGCAGGCTGATTTATTCACTGTTTTCGAGGTTCAGCCTTTGAGGGATCTGATCATTCCCACTGTGTTGTGTTCTCTTCATGGCTTTCTCTGAAAGAAGTTAAAATGCCCCATCCCTGGAAATGTTGAAGGCCAGACTGGATGGGACTTGAAGCAACCTGGTCTAGTGGAAGGTGTCTGTGCCCATGGCAGGGGCATTTGACTAGATGACCTTTAAGGTCCTTTCCAACCCAGACCATTCTACGATTAAGTTTCCTTAGGCTATTTTAAATTTGTGTAGGTGGGGTAACATCCTCTTTAGTTATTTACACATGAATCACCAGAAAAAGATGGAAATAAGGGAGAAAGGGGGATGCAAGTGTTGTTATGGAGGTACCTGTGTTCTTGTCAAACAAATCCCAAATTTGAGATTTCTATGAGAAAACAAAGAATTGTTTAGTGATAGTCCTTTTATTAGGAAAGATTATTGAGGGGAACTTTTGTCTTGCCTTCCACTTATTTTGCCCTGTAATATCAGTGATAAGTACTGAAGAAGAAATCAGAACAAAGCAATTTTTTTCTTGTCCCTTAGCTGCAGTTTGCCCTACCCAAATTATTTTCAAATGTCTGTTTTCCTGTGGTGGAGATGTACTGTCCTACAGTGTCCATTACAAAGGAATATTATGAACCAAACAAAAAGTTTGTTAGGCTTTTTTGTTCTCTGTTTTTGTGGGAGATGGTCTTTTGGGAGAGATAAACTTCAGAAGTCTGAAATGTTGAGAATGAAACAAGGCACCTCTTCCAGAGAGAGGAAAGGGGAATTAATTTTGCTGTTTAATCCCATATCCTGGAGAAGCGAATGAGCAGCTGGGAGAAATTTGGCTTTCTCATAAGGAAATATTTCTTGAACTGCATATCAGCAGATGTGCTGGAGTTGTTTAGCCAAAACATGGGATCAGGTTCCAGTGATTTTATGGTGTGCTGGTAAAATGAAGGATATCTTTTTGTCCACCGTAATACTTGTTGTGCAGGAAGGGCTGTTGAGCAGTTTGCCCCAAAATCTGTAGCATAAAGTATCGCTGGGTGTCTGTTCTGTTCTTGGAGCACACCATTGTATTGTATCATGGGGACAGAAAAATTTAGGTCACAAAAAAGTGCTTTCCAGGTGGTATTAATGGATGCTGTGGATAGCTGTGAGTGATTTCCTTGAGTGGATAAACTCATTTACTCTGTCCTAGGAAACTGTCTTCAACTGCATTTGCTTTCTGTTCTTAATAGATGTGAAAAGAGGAAAAGTAAGTTCTTCTCGGGGGGGAAATTCTCTTCATCGTCGCTTTTTAGTCAGTGGTGGCCTTGGATACTCAGGAGTGGCAGGGCATGGGACAAGGCTTGGCTGTTTTCCCGGGAAAGCGGCCGGAGCTGCCTCTGGTTCCCTGCCCGACACGCTCCGCTCTGCGACTCGAGCCTCTGCTTGTCACAAAGCTTCAACTTGGCCTTTGAAAATGGGAGTGAGACTCAGGGAAGATGGATCTGTACAGGAAAATAGCAGCTGACTGTGAATAGGGGGTGGCAGACAATGTTTTGTACATGGATAAAGGCTTTTAAAAACATAAATTCAATAGACTGTGAATTTGTGCCCACTTTGATGCCTTTTGTATTAGGGAAGAATTAACTTTTTGTTATTGTCAGGCTTCTGTTAAATGAAGAGTAAACACTCCCACTCAGATACAAAGTATTTGGAGCAATAGGTAAATAGGTAGTAACTTTTTTCAAAGCTCAATTATCTCCTTGTCAGTTTACTCCAATTATTTTGACAAACCGTATAGATCTGTAGTGTGTCTGGAATACTGTAGGTAGTCTTGCCCACCGTCTTTGCTTCTTTCTGCCAGCCTTGGAAAACTAAAAGGCTAGAGGATCTCAGAGGACCTGGAAGGCTGAGAGAAACAGCCAAAGGCATCCAGAAGTGTGAAGCAAAGAATGAGGTGGGAGTTGAGAGTGTGGCAGGCTGCTAGGATAGAAAAGACAACAAACGTGGATGTGATGAGTCAGGTGGAGCTTATAAAAGAAGGGATGACAGGAGGATGTGGTGCAGTTGACATGCCTGAGGGATGAGATGGCATCCAGAGGGAACTGGGCAGGCCCAAGGAGTGGCACTGTAGGAACCTCCTGAGGTTCAACAAGGTCAAGTGCAAGGTTCTGCACTTGGGTTGGAGAAATCCCGAGTACCAGAACAGACTGGGGGATGGAGGGATTGAGAGGAGCCGTGGGGAGAAGGACTTGGTGATGCTGGTGAGTGAGAGACTGGACATGCCCTGAGCTGGGACCCAGAACTCCCCCTGTGCCCCGGGCTGATCCCCAGCGTGAGCAGCAGGGCAGGGGGATTCTGCCCCTGTGCCCCTGTGCTCAGGTGAGACCCCACCTGCAGAGCTGCCCCAGCCCTGGGGCCAACAGCACAAGGAGCTGGAGCTGCTGGAGAGATCCAGAGGGACACGGAGCTGCTCCAGGGCTGGAGCCCCTCTGCTCTGGAGCCAGGCTGGGACACCTGGGAATGTTCCCCTGGAGAAGGGAAAAATCCAGGGAGAGCTCCGAGCCCCTTGCAGGGCCTGAAGGGGCTCCAGGAGAGCTGGAGAGGGACTGGGGACAAGGGATGGAGGGACAGGACACAGGGAATGGCTTCCCACTGCCAGAGGGCCGGGATGGATGGGATATTGGGACGGAATTCCTGGCTGGGAAGGTGGGAGCCCTGGCACAGGGTGCCCAGATTTGCTGTGGCTGCCCCTGGATCCCTGGCCGTGTCCAGGCCAGCTTGGACAGGGCTTGGAGCAGCCTGGGACAGTGGGGGGGGTCCCTGCCGTGGCAGGGGTGGAACGGGATGAGCTTTAAGTCTCTGGTTTAAGCGTCTAGTGCAAACCAGTCTGTGATTCTATGGCTGACTGTTCATGTTTCTCATAGAAAAGGACCCAAGAGGCAGCAAGTCAAAAATGAATAAAATAATCTGCTCTCTGCTGTTGTGGAGTTAAATTGTTAACCTCACTGCTGCAGATTTTTTTCAGGTGAAAAGGATATAAATAATTAAGAAAGGAATTGGATAGAAGCACGGGTGAATGGTTTATTTAACTCTGCGGACTTGGGTGCATTCTCCAGGTCTAAGCATCTGAACTGGGTGTCTGGAAGCTGGATTACACATCTCCAAAATGCTCTGTACTTGCTTAATTTGTCACAACCTTTCCCAATAATTTTTTAGCCCACAGTCAGGAGGAGATCTGGGCTCAGCAGACCTTTAATTTGACTTCGTAATACAGATTTTATTCTTTTGGGACACATTAATTTCTGTTTCCGAACATGCTGCCTTGTTTTATGAATGGGACCTGCTTAATTCATTGCTGGGTAAGGAGGGAGGGAAAGGTTTTTGATAAGGATAACTAACATTCTAGATAGCTTTAAGTGTTCTCAGGTTAAATACTTTCAATATACATTTATTTACAATTCCAGAAATTCATTGCACTTCAGATAAAGGAAATACATTGAGTTTCAATTATTTTATTGAAATGGAAATGTTATTGAAATTCAATTATTTTATTGAAAGTACTGGTGCATTTACTCTTGTTGCTTTGCTCCCTTTTATTTCACTTCTAATATTGTTCTTTTACTTTTCCAGTGGTCTTATTGTTCCTGAGAAAGACAGCAATGAAACAGTACCTGAAGTTGTAGCTACTTCTGGATATGCTCTTCTACATTTCTTCAGTGATGCTGCCTATAATCTCACAGGGTTTAACATCACTTATAAGTAAGTGGCACCACTCCCCAGTGATGCTGCAGGTTGGGCAAAAGGAGATTTCTACTTTTCTCACTTTTGTCTTGAAATAAGCGATTGCCATTGAAATGTGTAATTATGCACAGACACCTGAAATCGGGTTTTTGTCTTTAGTATACCCTTGCAGCAGCCAGTAAGGGACACGTGCTCAGTGTTACAGCTTGTCACTTGTAAGTCTGGACAAATGTTTGCTCCAAAAGACATCGTGTTATTTATTTTATGTTACTAGACCAGTTTGATTGTATCTAATCAGCCAGAATTGATATGTTTTGTGCATGTCTGTGCTCCTGAGTGTTCTGCAGAGATACATCTGCACAAATACACTTTTCCGTCAGCCACGCATTTCAGTTGAGACACTGGGCTGTACCTGCTCTTGAGGATCCTCGTCCTTGGGATGCATTTTTTATTCAGTCCCTGCACTGAATCCCTTAATCTGGCTTCTTTTTATTCTGGACTGGTTTTATATTCTTTCATTCATATCCTAAACAGGTGGCTGCTTTCTGTTCACCGACATGTATTTAGTCCTCATTGATGAGCTTTTTAAAAGTAATTCTGGTGTGCTCCCTAATTCATCAGCTGCTTTTAGAAAGGTTTCCTCTTGAGGTAAATGTGTGGACATACTCACAGAGATGGAAGGTTTTGCTTCTATAGGGATCGTGAACTTTGAAATTTTTTGCTCCTACAGATGCAAATTATGTTTGTGCCACACTGGGAGATTTAATTTGGGAGTAATCTGCAGAAAGTCTCATCTCTTTCAGAAAAAACAGCTGCAAATCTTCAGTCACAACTGACTTTTTGCAAAAATTGAGTTTCTCTTAAAATGAGTAGCTTAGTTTTTGACTGTCAAGTCTCAGTGCTTTCATCCTTAGTAAGAACATAAGTATGTGCTTAATAATCCACATAATAGTGAATTCGTTGAAAAACAGGGGGCATCCAGCACCCCTTGAAAGCTCCAGAAGAAGATGAGGAGCCTTGGCAAAGTTACTTGAATCAGAGGAGCTGAAGGGGCAGCGTTTTCCAAGTCTGGCTGATTGCTTAAACCAGGACTCCATCTACTGCCAGCTGTTGGGTTTGCACCATTGCAATAAAATACTCTCTTCAAGAACAATATTCTTTTACTTCTTCACTTTCTTCATTATTTCAAACAATTTTCAAGTGCTCTGTGTTTTTGTGTTCTGGTTCTTTGGTTTCCTGATAACATTTTTGCAGCAACTAGATTAAATGGTGCATAACAGTCTTCATAGTTACTACTGGGTGTAGGTATTCAACAAACACTTGTGAAATTATGTCTTGGAGCCAGTGACAGTGAGACTAATGGCTAGTAATTCCCATCTGTGAATTATTCTGGTTGATACACCAGCAAAAACTGAAGTCCGGAAATTAATATGGTCTCAAAATTTGGACCTTTACCAAGAGTGTATCTGGTTTTGCCACAGCTACATTGCAGATATTATAAAAGCAGAAGTTATTCAGACCAGGCACGTCTTTGGCTTGGGTTTCATCTCCAGTTGTTCTCTTGGTAAGCAGATCCCAGAATAGCACCTAATTGTGAACAGTTTAAGTATAAATTGCACAGACACCACAGCAGCCTTATATATACTCTGATTAAATTCCTCACTTACTGTTGGGTGTTTTAAGGTAAGTAATTTGCGTTACACTTGGCTAAAAATCATATTGATAATTTTCTCAGAGGAGCTGAGAGTTTAACTTGTGAAATGGAGCAGTTCCGTAGGAATGCAGTACAGATCTTTGCTGGTCCATCACAGCAGGTACCAGGTGACCGTCTCTCGGTTTGTACTGATTTGTATTAACTTTGTTCAGCGTCACTCTTGCCTTTGTTAATCATGCTGGGGAATCAGCTTCCTTCCTGACAAGCTGCTTTGTGCTCCGTCCCCAGTTTCAACATGTGTCCCAATAACTGCTCCGGCCAAGGGGAGTGCAAGCTCAACAGCAGCACCAGCGCTCTGCAGTGCGAGTGCGGCGAGCGCTGGAAGGGAGCAGCCTGTGACATCCCCTACTGCCCGGAGAACTGCGGGGCACCTGAGAGGGGCCAGTGCAACCTCAATGGCTCTAAAGTGTGTTCGTGCTCTGCAGGCTGGCAAGGTGAGTCTCCTGGTGGAGACAGACAACTTTTGGGATGCATTTTCCATGTATGGAACTGGCAGTTCAATTGGGAGTATGTGAGAATGTTCTGTGTGACAAGTATTAGCATTTTGACTAGAAACAGCGAATCTGCTTTTTAAATTTAAAAGATCACACTTCATTTGGAAGGATGGATATGCTGGAGAGGATGCCACAGACAGGCTCCAAGGGCTGGAGCCTCTCAGCTCTGGAGCCAGGCTGGGAGAGCTGGGGGTGTTCACCTGGAGAAGGGAAGGCTCCAGGGAGAGCTCAGAGCTCCTTGCAGGGCCCGAAGGGGCTCCAGGAGAGCTGGGGACAAGGGATGGAGGGACAGGACGAAGGAGAATGACTTCAAATTGAAACTGGGTTGTTTTAGATTAGATACAAGGAAGAAGTTTTTTAGTATGAGGGTGAGGAGGCCCTGGCACAGGTTGCCTAGAGCGGCTGTGGCTGCTCCATCCCTGGCAGTGTCCAAGGCCAGGTTGGATGGGGCTTGGAACAACCTGGGATAGTGGAAGGTGTCTCTTCCCATGGCAGGGGGGTAAAAGGAGGTCTTTCCAACCCATCCCAGTCTGTGATTCTGTGGTTTTTTATAAATGCTTTTAAAAGCAGCTTTGTCACCATCCAAAGCAGGACCAAACTGTGGTGTGCAGGCATCCCTTCAAACCTCATTCCTGTGCACCTAAAGCAAATACGAGCATGGTTGCCATAGCTGGCCTGTTTGAACGTGTAAAATGCCTTGTTCTCATGTCCAGCTGAGCTGATCAGCCATGTCCAACATGGCAGTGATTTGGGCTGAACATACAGTTTTCCTTTGCAAAGACCTGCTGACATGTAAGAGTTAGTCTCATATTAAATGCAACCAGCTACAGCACTGGCAGGAGATTGACCTCCAGCTGAAATACAGGCTTTGGGAAAAAACAGTTTTTAAACCTTCTTTTCCCAGGCCCTGGCTGTTCAATTCCTCTTCCTGCAAACCAGTCGTTTTGGACCCGGGAGGAATACACTCTTCCGAAACTTCCTAGAGCGTCTCACAAAACCGTCATCCATGACAATAAAATGTGGATTGTTGGAGGCTATGTCTTCAATCATTCTGACTCTCAGAAGGTTTTAGCGTGAGTATAAACCCAGATAATAAAAACTGAAGAGAGGAACTTAGATTTGAGAGTTATTTTTAGGAAGTGCCACCTGACATGCTTTGCTTTGGTCTGTGCTTCATCTCCAAGGGAAAACAACCGTAATAAAAACTCAGGCTCACGTTTGAGATGGAGGAAAATCTTGCTAAGGGGTGCTAATTTTGGAAAAGAAAAGCATAATGGTCCTGATGTTCAGTGAGTTTTTGATTCGTCTGTGTCTGACAGCATTTCACTATTCTCTGTATATTTCTGGGCCAGCTCCTAAATTCTATCTAGCCTCATATTCAAAGAGGGTAGTTTTGCTTCAGTGTTTTTAGTCCTTCCCTATGTTATGTCTTTGTGACTTCAGAGTTTTTGGCTCGTTAATTAACACATACTGATTACTCTGGATGGTTATCTATAGTGGATGGGATACCAAACAGGGAGTGGCATTAGGATGAGGACATTTGTGCAATTGTTTGAGGAGATTTAACAGTAAGTAAAATATCAAGTAATAAACGTGTACTTCATGGAAATACTCCATTAAAAAAAACACAGCTTTTGTATTGTATTAGGACAGATCTAGGCAAAAGCTGGATTTTTTTTTTCCAGGGGTACTTGCATGCCTCACTGTGATGGACCTAAGTGGGAGCTGAGTATTCTGCACTCACATCCGGAGGTGATAGTTCTTATAGGGGAAGAGGAGCTGAAAACACACATTTAAATGTAGAACAGTTGCTAGTTGCACCCACAATTTACTCCTCCAAAGTCACACCTTGTTTTTTAATAGGCTACCCTATGGCTTTGTTGAATGCTTTCTCAGAGATGATTTTATCTCACAAGGCTCTAAGCCTGGCAAATATAGTGCATTATTTTAAATAAAAAGCCACAAGCCATTTTCAGGGCAGAGGGTTTATGTTATTTCAAGCATGAATGGCAAAGACATAATAAAAAAGTTCCTTTTAAACACTGGCAGAGTTTTTTTAATCAAGTCGTTGGAAATTACCTAAGTTTAGTGTAAAGTTTTCCTACTATTTTGAGGGAGAGGTGGTGTAGGTTGTCACAGCTTAATAGGCAATGCATTAGCTCTTGGGTTTGCCTGGAAAAAGAAACAGGGCAAAGGAAATCAGTATGTGGATGTTGAGTAACTGAGCAGGCTCAACTGGATATTTTAAACCCATAAGTAGTTTTTGTGAGCTTTGTGCATGCTGAAATCATGGCAGGATTTATTATTTTAGTAAATAATTACATCTAACATATTATATTGGTAAATAATTTTCCCCAAATCTTAGAAAGGACAAGCAATCATATTGTCAGCTTTAATGCCTATTCCTTGGAAAATAATTCAGTTTTTATTATACAGGTATGATCTTATTTCTGAAGAGTGGCTTCCACTGAACAACTCTGTGAACTCTGTGGAGATGAGATATGGTCATTCGCTGGCATTACACAAGGTAAGTTCAGTGTTCCAGGCTCACTTCCCAGCTGATTTCCCCTTCTCTCCTGCTTCCCAGCCCTTGTCCCAGATCAGTCTTGCTTTGGGAGAAGCGTTCCTTGTTCACAGGCTTGTCCATGCTTAGCCCAGGCTGTATGCTTGTGCTCTAGGGAATCCTTGGCTGAGTATCCTAGGAAGTCTGTAGTGCCTCTGCCTGCGTGTTCCTTCTTTGCCCTTTTTCCAGAGATTTTGAGGGTGACTGAGGTCAGCGAGTCCATTATTTCCTTCTTGCTCTCTGTGCTGACAAGACATGCCTGAGGCTGAGTTTGTTGGAGGTCAGCTGGTTCCCCAGCTGCCTTTTATGTAGATCACGTGAATATTTTTATGAGCTCTGTTGTCCAAGACACCAAAGCAGAGCTGAGGAATTAGGGATTTTTGTTACTTGCTCTGCAAGTAAACTCGTGAATCTGATCTTCCAGCATCTGACACAGCAAGTGGATTTGACTGTTTCTACTTCCTTTCACAGCTGTGTGCCTTGCTGTGAGAGCAGGATGGCAAAGTCTTTGGAAAGGAAATGAGCTGATCCTTTATTGACCTTTGGGTTTTGGAATGTTATTTAGCTCAGACAGTGCAGGCCTGTCTGTACAGAACTTAATTATAAATACTTAATAAACTCAACACACTGCCATTCACAAACAGAGCACTTGAAGAACCTCAAAGGATGGAAATTCATCATGGAATCACAAAATGGTTTGGGTTGGAAGGGACCTTAAAGATCATCTATTCCCAATCCCCTGCCATGGGCAAGGACACCTTCCACTATCCAAGGGTGCTCCAAGCTCCATCCAGCCTGGCCTTGGGCACTGCCAGGGATGGGACAGCAGCAGCTGCTCTGGGCACCCTGTGCCAGGGCCTCATTACCCTCACAGGGAAGAATTTCTTCCCAATATCCCATCTATCCCTGCCCTCAGCCAGTGTGAAGCCATTCCCCCTTGACCTGTCACTCCAGGCCCTTGTCCACAGCCACTCTCCAGGGGACTTTATTAAGTAACTTCAGACCAGTGCCTTCATTCCTTACCAACCAGGTGTTTCCTGAATGCTGAGCTCCTTGGCCTTGTTTTATGTGACTTCTTCCAGGATAATATCTACATGTATGGTGGTAAGATAGATGCGACGGGGAACGTGAGCAGCCAGCTGTGGGTGTTCCACATTCCCAGCCAGAGCTGGGCGCCGCTGGCTCCGCAGGCCAAGGAGCAGTACGCCGTGGTTGGGCACTCGGCTCACATCGTCACCCTGCGGGACGGCAGCACGGTCATGCTGGTGCTGTTCGGGCACTGCCCCCTCTATGGCTACATCAGCAACGTCCAGGAGTACAACCTGGGTGAGTGTGGTGGGCCCTGCCGCCGGTCGCTGCAGGTGTAAGCCGTGGTTTGAAAGTTATTTAAATGACTCACCTTCAGATAGCAAAACACAGGCAAACGTGTTCTCCTCCTGCTTGTATTTACAAGACGTTGAACCTAACGTATTTGTATAACCCAGTGAGCAGGCAGCCATGTGCCTCCAGCTTTATACACAGTGTTAGGTCCCAAAGACATAAAGCTGTAATTGAAAGGCAAAGCAGGACAGCTGTGGGACAACTGAGATTAATTTTCCTCTCTCCGTCCGACAAAACAAACACTTCTGAAGTTATCTTTTAATTCTGCAATTAAAATAATGACTGTAACAATTCTGACCAAGTATCTGCTTAACCTGACACCCATGTCCCCAGCAGCAGATGCTTAGGGAAACAGGTGCTGAATTTCTGGATTCCCATATCCCTGATAGGATCTGACCCCTGTATCCTGGAATAGTCCAGGCTCTGATTTTAGGATCCAGAGATTTCTAGTATCACCAGTGGAGAAGCACAGGAAGTTTTCCAGGTAAACTGAACTTCTGCCTAGCTCAGAAATGGAGGCAGGTTCCTGGCTCCACGGACCATGTAGAGATCATAGTTAAGCACAGGAATTTCACAACAGGAATGTGCTGGTTATTCTCAGAAACAGTGGCCCTGTCTGCACTTTGAACCTGTTATCCTTGTCCTCCAGTCATGCCGATCCAGAGGATCTACTGGAGCCTGATTCTCTGGTGTCCGTGTGAGCAAGATTTCTTCCTCTAGGAGAAATCCAGAGAGAACCAGGGCGTGTGGGGCAGTGATTTTTTTTGCCGTGTGTGATCTTGCAGACTGTTCAATTCCTTTGCCTTTTGTGTGCTTGCTCTGGCCTGGAGTTGGGAAGCTTGTACAGGGTTTCATTCAGCACTTACTACAGAGATTTGGTGTGTAATGTGGTATTTTTATTTCACTTGCCATTATAATATGTCTAAAGTGCTTCAGACCAATGTTATTTTAGGAGTCAGATATAGGATCATGAATCACATATTAGTTTTTAACTGCAGTGTTCTTCACAGTCAGACTTGACTTCAGTGCTGTCTGGCTTTATATTTATATTTATATATATAAAAAGTAAAAGTGCTCTTGAGTCCCATTCCAAATCAAGTCACAGTGCTGGCATTTTCATGTCATTGAAATGCAATCTATTATTTGTCTACTTTTTATTTCTCATTTACTTAGCTTGTCTGCAAAATGTAATAAATGACTGTGGAAGAGCTATTTCTGCTCTAATTAAAAATACCTGGCAACACTTCTTGACAAGAGACTTCTTGAAGGAGAATATTTTTGGATATGAAGTGATAGAGACAGTGTCTAGATCTGAGTCAGGGGAATCCCAATTTATTTCACCATGTTGTTGATGAGTTATCAATGGACAGAAATTAACCATGTTTTGTCACTCATATTTTTCAGTGACAAATACCTGGAGCATCTTACAGACGAGCGGAGCTTTGGTGCAAGGAGGATATGGTCACAGCAGTGTTTATGATCCCAATACAAGATCAATCTATATCCACGGAGGTTACAAAGCGTTCAGTGCCAACAAATACAGGCTGGCAGATGATTTGTACAAATATGAAGTTGATTCCCGTATGTGGTAAGTGGTTCTTCTTCTGTCTTTTTCCTGTTTACTACCCTATCAGTTTTGTCTGTAGTAGACAAGAGGATAGGTATTTGATAAGGGTACGGTGGTTTAGATCTGCCTGAATTCAGGATAGATGCTGTGCTCTTGGATCTCTTGTTTTTATGTCCCTTTATGAATAGAGAATGATATAATCAATATAATCAAGGCTGTGAACAAGCCAAGAAATCCGTTTTAATCTATTGTTTGATTCAAGCTGAAAAGAAAAATATTTGGTGTTTTTTTCTTGCTAGCCATACAGCTTGTGCATGTGAGTGCAGTTACTGCAGTCAAGCGAGTGATAATCCATTCTGCAGTTAAGACTGTAAAAGAATTTCTATTATAACCGTATTTTCTTCTGGCTCTGTAACTGCTTGAAATGTTCATTTCTTGAGCTGAAATCTTCTGTGATTTGTTTCTGCCCAAAGGTGAGTTTTATTAAAAAGCTATAGCCACACTTCACAACTTGGAGCAACAGAGGCAAAATACATTTTCCTTAATTCTGTGTTTTTCTTAACAGTGATTCTAAAGGCTCCTGACAAAAAGGAGACTGTCATTTGGGTCAACACAAGTATATTTGAGTCACTCTATCTCTTATTGGGTGTTAAAATAGCTTGTGTTTCTGCAACATCTGTTTGTGAGTCTGTACTGATGAGGAAGGTAATGAGTGACTAATTTCCAACCCCCCCTCCGTCCCGCTCAGTTGTACACGCGGAAATAACCCCACTTCCTCTCTGGGTTAATTTGATCTTCCACTTCAGCCATGGAGTGGACAAATCTGCCTGAGTAGGCAGAAACTTAACAAATGTGAAAATGTTCTTCCAAACTCCTGCAACAGCAATTTTCTTTTGTCACATTTATTTCGTCAACCTGGCAAGCCCTGTTGAGCAAGTGGAGAGTGTAGGAATGTCTGTTCATGTCTGTCTCTATTTTTTTTGTGTCATTGACTCTTTGTTTTATTCTTCAGTGATTTAGGCCCTCTATTCCTTGTTACATCTCATGAGCTTTCCATGGGCCCTCTTCTTGAGCTCCTGCAGTACCCTCTGGATCAAATCCTGTCCCTCAGCTGTGTCAACCACACACTTAACTTGATGTCCCTTAGTGGAAGGAACCTTAAAACTCAACCCATTCCATCCCCTGCCATGGGCAGGGACACATTCCACTGTCCCAGGCTGCTCCAAGCCCCATCCAGCCTGGCCTGGACACTGCCAGGGATCCAGGGGCAGCCACAGCAAATCTGCCTGTGCCAAGGCCTCACCACCTCCCAGCCAGGAATTCCTTCCCAATATCCCATCCATCCCTGCCCTCTGGCAGTGGGAAGCCATTCCCTGTGTCCTGTCCCTCCATCCCTTATCCCCAGTCCCTCTCCAGCTCTCCTGGAGCCCCTTCAGGCCCTGCAAGGGGCTCGGAGCTCTCCCTGGATTTTTCCCTTCTCCAGGGGAACATTCCCAGGTGTCCCAGCCTGGCTCCAGAGCAGAGGGGCTCCAGCCCTGGAGCAGCTCCGTGTCCCTCTGGATCTCTCCATCAGCTCCAGCGCCTTGTGGTGTTGGCCCTGGGGCTGGGGCAGCTCTGCAAGTGAGGTCTCACCTGAGCACAGGGACAAAATCCACTCCTTCAACACAAATCCTCTCAGGAAATTAGGAAAATCCTCCAAAAGATGACCCTCTGTGTTCAGTGCCATCAATCCTACTGATTAAAGTTGGGATCAGTGGTGAGTTTGATTAGTGCTTCCCATGATTTACTCACCAATGAGCCAGCGTGTTGTGCAGGTATTAACCTGCAGGGCTCCATTTTCAGGAGCTGCATAGATTTCCTTAAAACAGAATTTTTAGTTTTGAGCAACCGATGCTGTCCAGTGTGAAAGAATCCTTTGGGCTGCTATAAAGGCAGAGTTACTATAAAATATTGGAGTCTTCCCAGGCTGACTATGCTCAAAAGCCAAGTTAGTGTGAAAACTTGAGAATCCCTAGGGAAAGAATTGATGATTTGAAGATCCACAGCTTTGGAAAGAGGGTCTCATAGATATATTTCTCCTATAAATTGGCAAAGCAAATGGAAAGATGAGAATGAAATTACAGGTGGAATTGAACAGTGTGGAATGTAATTGTTAAGCACCTCATTAGGAAAAGTAGTTAGATGCTATGACCCTCCTTCCTGCACCCTCAAAATGTTCTTCAGCTTGGATTTATGGAGTGTTTTGCCTTTGCCAGGTACTTACCAGTCTCATTAATACCTGTAATTTTATTTCCGAAGGACTATTCTGAAAGACAGCCGATTCTTCCGCTACTTGCACACGGCTGTGATAGTGAGTGGGACCATGCTGGTGTTTGGAGGAAACACTCACAATGACACCTCCATGAGCCACGGAGCCAAGTGCTTTTCTTCGGACTTCATGGCCTACGATATTGGTAAGTTCTTGCAGAAGTATTAACAAACCCCCAGATACTTGGCTGTTCCAAGGGAGCTGTCCTCAGTTTGTCTCCAGAATGACTGGTTTACATGCTTTCCTTATCCCATGTGACTAATATGATTCCAAATGGTGCTGGGCACAGGGATGTGCAATCAGGAGAGGCTCATTAGCTTGCTACAGAATTCCAAGCAAATGAGGTGCAGTGATTTCCAGTTACAGACAGCAGCAGTTCCTTTGTCAACAGTTTACACACAACCTTGGACATTAAAAATTAGGTTTTAAACTGCATATTGTTACAGAATCATAGAATCGTGGAATCATTAAGGTTGGTAAAACCTTTAAGATCACCAAGTCCAACTAGCAACCCAGCACCGCCACCATTTTCACCACTAAACCACGTCCTCAAGTGCCACATCCACACATTTTTTGAGCACTTTCAGAGATGGTGACTCCATCACTGCCCTAGGCATCTCGTTCCAGTGTTTTGCAACCCTTTGTGTGAAAAAATATTGCCTAATATCTAATCTCCATCTTTCCTGGCACAACTTGAGGTTGTTTCCTGCTATCTCATCCATAAATTTCTTCTGGTATTTTGAGTGTGTTTTAATCTATGATTGATCAAAAATTCAGATTCTTAGGACAGTTACAAGCACTAGACCCTGCTGAAACTCAACTTGTACAGTGCACACTCTTGTTTTAACTGCTTTATTCAGCAATAAAGCCAAAATATTAGGTTGGATTTGCTGAGTCTCAATAGCCAGGAGAGGGCAGCATTTATTTGTGGATTTGGATTCCAGAGACTGTGAGTTTAAGAAGAATAAGGAAAGAAGAGGTGATATTACATAAAAGAAGGTACATACACACCCAGATAATTCACACTGGGGAAAAATGCCATTCTGTACTCTGACATCCACCTCTTGCTCTCAGAATGCCCTAAATGTGGCTTCTCCAAAATAATCATGTAAATCTGAAATCTCGAAGTGACTGTCCACTGGGCTCTCACTCCTGATTTGTGAGAGGAAAACGCAGGTGAATACTTGGATCATCGGGGTTTGGTATCCTTGTGCCCTTTTGCTCTCTGTTACAGCAGTCATTCCATTCTGCCACCTGTGATTTCTAGTCACATCCATCTTGAATTTTTGTCTGCTCCTAGCCGGCTTTATTTTGATTTTTTTTTTTTTTTTTTAATTGAAGAATTAAAATGAGGTATTTGACCAGGTTGGATGGGGCTTGGAGCAGCCTGGTCTAATGGAAGGTGTTCGTGCCCGTGGCTCAGAGCTGAAATGAGATTGTCTTTAAGGTGCCATCCAGCCCAGAGTATTTTGTCATTCTGTGGCAGTCATGAACAGTTTGATTTTTTTAAAACTTTGGTAGCAACAGTGATAGGTTTTTCTTTCTGCATTCTGCTATCTGCCCTGACCTATTGAACTCTCTGTTTGGAGTAGAACACAAATTGCATTCATTTGACAAAATATGCCAATAATGGTGTTCATTTTGATTCACTTCAGGTAACAGGCAGGTCCGTGTTACATGGCATGAGTGGTGTAGTCAGCATCCCCAGTTCTTCCCAGATACACACCGACGTGTGGAGCTTACATTGATTTTACCTCACATGATGGGTGAGAGGTGTTCGAGTCCCCTCATTGCTTAGAGAAGAGACTCTCAGCCTGAAGAGAGCAGGGTTTTTTCAGAAACAAGACCACTTCTTCTGTTCTCTTCATTGCAAGAACCATTGTGCATGATTTTCCTTCTCCCACGTGACTAGGAATACATTAGGGTGGTGGCTCATCCTTTGTGTCACAGCAGAAGCACCTTTTCAGTGGTTCCTCATGCATGATCTCCGCAGTAATTAATTACCCTGGTCATGCTCACCTTGGTCTCCATGGGATAAGCCCGTATAACCCCCCTGTTATCTATCCCTTGATGTTCCCAAGGCACAAGTTACCCAGGAGAAAACCAAGCAAGGTCACTCGATACCGAGAGCCTTCAGTGGAGAGGCTCAATAATTGTCTTTATTCCCTGCTTTTACAGTATGCTGTCTGGCTGGTTTGCTCATTTTTTACATCTTGTTGATTAGCAATCATGATTGATTAATGATCACAGTGATGGTTGGAAGACTGGAGAGAAGTGGAATTAAACCCAGTCTGAAAGAAATGCTTCAAACACAGATCTTCTCCTTAACCTTTGCCATTAAGACTTATTTTGTAGTAACTGATTTTATTTACATCATCAAATTTTTCTAGGTTTCCCTCCTCAAATTTCCAAGTAATTAGAGCACATGCACTGAGTATTGTGAGGACATAAAATCTTTTTTCTGTGTGGGCAATGCCAATAGCTTGCACTGAGATGTGTGCTGGGGGTAAGCAATAAAAACTCTTGAGTGCTTCTTATCCTTTATCCCCGAATTGACCAGGCTGGGGCATATTCAGTCCAAATTATCCAGGTACTGCCTAGTTTGGGAAGGTTTCAGGATAACAATCCAGCCATGTGCATGTGCTATTCTCGCTGATTCTCAGGACAAGCCTTTGGATTGTTGATGTTTGGGTTGGATGAGCACTTGGGCAGAGCTGTCTAACAGTGTTTTCCCTACTTTCTGCACACTGAAATGGCCAGTTAGCTCTTCCTATCCCCAAAACGGGTCTCTCTGGCCTTTCTCAAGAAGTTTTCTGCTCTGCAGCAGCTTTGGGTGGAAAAATGCCTCCCTGAATCCTCTACCTCCTGCTTATTAAAGGTGCTACTTTTAAATGGATCTTTTCTCCCCACAGAAGAGAAACTAAAACTCTCCTATTTACCCCACCAAAATTCTGATTCTGATGACAAACACAAGGAGAGGCTGGATGTTTTTGTAGCTGATATGCTCTGTTTGAACAGTACATTTAATGAATCCTGGCATTGTACATTTTAGGTTAAGTCAGGAAGGAGAAGATTCTTCATAGTCACAGAATTGCTCAGTTTTTCCAATACTTCATCTCTGGTTAAAGATGGGAAAGAAGCTTAGAAAGCAAAATATTCCAAGCTTTCTATTAATCTAGAAAAACATGTTTCTTGTCCTCACATAACACACAACTTGATGGCTAAAAAATTGCAATTTACTGTCCAGTTTTTCTGAAGTCTCCTATTAAAAATTGGAACTGGCTCGAGAGTGATGCTGGGCTAGGTTAAATTCTTTGAAAATGGAGCAAATGACATGTAAAAATAAATTTCAAAATCACAATTTATCAAAGTACTAAATCTAACTGTGTCTTCTGTCTTTTCTTTATCAGCACTCTTGAACAGAGTCGCTCCTCATCTGTTGTTTTATCCAACAATTCTCCAATTAAATTTAGTAAAAAATTAAAACTTTGTTTTTCTTTGCCCTTTCAGTTTATCTATGGACTAGTTTGGTTTGTGGGCTTTTTTCTTCCAGAGGGTCAGTCCATGACACAATGGTTTTATCTTGTATTAAAGAATCTTAGGAGTATTTGAGGGCTCTGTAGATCTTTACAGAAGATTGACTTTTCTGTCTTAATTGCATAAATTGCATCCAAGTGCCTCTGGGATATTGGCCCCCAAGGTGATCCATTCCCTTTATGAAGTTTAAGTGTTATGAATTGGACTGACTTTTCCTACTTTTGTTCCTTTTCTCAGCAGGTTAGATGTTTCTTAGTTTGTTTTTTCTCTCATGCTGCCCAAAGGAAAAAATTACCTGAGAAACCAAGTAAAAAATGAAGCAGAACTTACAAATGTTATGCTAATAGAAAAAGATGGAATAATCTAACGTTGTATTAAAAGAGAAAAACAGCCACAAATCCTTAAGCTATGATGAGAGAAAAATATTTTTGAAAACATGGATATCTGCCCTCTAGGAACATAATGGCAATGGAAAAAGCAAAAAAAAGATAAGCCTCTGTTCTCAGTGATACTGGTTTGGGGCAAAACTGCAAATAATTCATGTGTAAACAGATAAAACCAGAACTTGTTACATGGTGAAAAATTCTACTAGTAACGGAAGAAAAGCAGCTGCTTCTTGTCCTTTCCCTGGGAGCAGAGCCTGGCTGCCCCCTCCTGTCAGGGAGTTGTGCAGAGCCACAAGGTCCCCCCTGAGCCTCCTTTGCTCCAGGCTGAGCCCCTTTCCCAGCTCTCTCAGGAATTCTCCAGCCCCTTCCCAGCTCCCTTCCCTTCCCTGGACTCGCTGCAGCCCCCCCAGGTCTTTATTGAAAGATGGCAGGTGCTCTGGGAGCTTTCAGGAAGAAACGTGCTGTGGGAGTTGTGTCGTTCGTGACCCAGAGAAACGCTTCTGAAACGGCTTTTTCACTCGCAGCCTGCGATCGATGGTCTGTGCTCCCTCGGCCGGCTCTCCAGCACGACGTGAACAGGTTTGGGCACTCTGCGGTGCTGTACAACAGGTAAGGGCGGAGGCGCTCCGTGCCTGTCGGCGCGCACCTGGGGGTCGTAACTGGGGACCAGGGGCCGGGGCTCTGTCACAAACCTCCTTGTCCAGGGAGGTTTGGGCTGCCCCATCCCTGGAAGTGCCCAAGGCCAGGTTGGATGGGGTTTGGAGCAACCTGGTTGAGTGGAAAGTGTCCCTGCCCATGCCATGGGGTGGAATGAGATGGGATTTAAGGTTCCTTCCCACCCAAACCGTTCTGTGATGCTGTGAATCTCTGAATGTTTTCAGATCTTCACTCTCGCAATGTCTTCAGGATTCACCTGTTCCCAACAGCCCTTCTTCACTGGGATAAACTGTCGCAGCTCACTTAGTTTTTTCAATAATTTGATTTTTTCCATTATTTTTATATATATTTCTATTTTCTATTTATTTCATAATTTTGCATTTCAATGTATTTCACACTTATTTCTTATCTGCACTGACAACATTTCTTTCTAAATCTGAATTTCCCTCATGCTTTTTAAATTTCTCCATGTTTCACTTTACACACCTTATCCTATGGGGCTGCTCTTCCCCAGGCACGTGATGTCCAGTATTTGGGGGAAATCTTAGGTGAGATTTCAGCTGTTAATCCTTGCACACTGTAGTGATATCCCTGCTTCCAGATGAACAGCTGTTACTGAATCAGTGGAACCAAGTTTGAGAAATTCATTTCATAGGAGTTCTAAAACAGAATGAAAATCATAATAAAAATGCTTATTATTCAACCAGAACTTCTCTTTTCAGTTGCCTTGACCCTTCTTCACCATATTTTTAAAGGTGCATTGACAAACACAGATGCACAAAGAATTTTTGGGTGACATTTTTGTGTAACTACTAAAATTTAATGTTTTCCCTGGTGCAGTTGTGATACTGAAGGAAGTTTAAAATCCCCCCCCCCAAAATATTATTTGTTTTGGGGGTTGTTTGGGGTTTTTTAGTGTACACAATGACTCTGCTCAGTTGTTACCAGCCACGTGAAGTGTGGTTTTCTTACAGAGGAACAGAGACAGTGACAGCACCAAATTGTTTTGTCACAGTTTCTGAACTCTGGTTTAATGCTATGATATCATCTCCCCAGTTTTTAGCGTTCCTCTGTGTCTTGCCAGTGCAGATTACAGGAGGATCCCACATTTTTGCAGCATTTAGTGTATAATCGTGATCAGGTGCCCCCACAGTTTTGGCTGAAGGGGAAGATCGGATGATGACCTTGAATATCTTTGACTCTGTGTCGAGTCTCTCTGGCTTCTCTGAAACAGTGAAATTTGACTGACCTTTTCTTTAGTGCCTCCCTTAACCAAGAGCTATTTATGTATGCTGGCATGTAATAAAACACTTCCCTCAGACCTTAAATCCCATTTACCTAGAGCAGTGCTCTGTCCATGGAAACAGCTGCGAGTTTTTCTCTCTTTACTTCCATGTTGTCCAGCACCATGTATGTATTTGGAGGCTTCAACAGCCTCCTCCTGAGTGACATCCTGAAGTTCACACCTGAGAGGTGCGAGGCTTTTGACAATGAGACGTCCTGCCTGCGGGCAGGTCCTGGCGTCAGGTGTGTGTGGGCTGCCCGCCCGCCTCGCTGCATCCCCTGGGAAAATGCAACGGTGGAGCAGCAGCAAAAGGTCTTGGAAGACTGTCCTCCCAAGCCAGGTATGTGCCACATTCTTTCCATTTCCTTTTCTGAGAGGTGTGCAGGGTCTTTTTCTCTTTCCAAATTCTGTCACGTGTTAGTTGTGTGCCATTACAAGGTCAAGTTTTAGATGGGGGGCTGTGGTTGTGCTTCCACATGTCCTGGGAGCCCTTCCTCTGACCAAGTGTCATGGAGATGTGGAGGTGTTTCCACCTCCTGCCCCTGAAGCTGCTTGTTCATGAGATCTTTTTCCTACCCTGCTTCTTGGACTTACTTTTCTATCCCAAACAAGCATCACCAGCCAGGAGCCAGGCCTGGACCGTCATTCTGTAAATGTTTGCTCCAAGAATTGACCTTGTGAGAGCCAGGAATTTGCTGAAGAGCACCATGGGGCAAGGAAGGGCATCTGGATCTGGTGGAGTTATCCTGTACTCTTCAAAAGAGACAGCAGGAATACTGCTTTAGGAAAAGTTACTTTATTTTTTTGGCAGGGGTTTGGAACCAGGTGATCTTTAAGGTCCTTTCCAACCCAAACCATTGTGGGTTTCTATGATTCTGTGTGTAGAGGCAGACAAAATGAATGAATGTTTTGAGGTCTGACTTCTGTATTTCCCCTTAGGATAATTTTAAACAACTTCATCCTGATACATTCATTGCTCTGAATTGATTATACAACCCTTGGTTCTGTAACAGATGTGCAGCCTTTAATTATTTAATAGAAACTGATGTAAGGGGACATTGCCTTGCTGGGCTCTCAATGTACAATAAATTTTCACAAAACACAGGCAATAAATAATTGGAAAGATAAGTGAAAAGTTCAAGCTTCACATGAAAATGCTCCACTTGAAGGCCAGGCTTGCAGGAAGGTGGGCCTGGGGTGGGAGATGGCCGTGGTCCTTATGGAATATCCTCTGGCATCATTTCCCTCGGCATTAACGTGTCTTAGTTCTTGTGCTTCCATGTCTTAGTGCATTATTTTCTGGTGGTGTGTTTTAGGGCTCCTTGGGCACTAAAAATGATTGCTGCTGTAAATAAAAGCAATTTTCTATCAGTTCAAACACATGAAAGTACTTGATTTTAGTTGCGAACAGAAAATCTAGAGGCACTGCTATTTGGTTGTATCTTTTGCTGTAAATAATCAAGTTCTTAGAGCTCTGTCAGGAAATGCCTGTTTTTGGTCATGCAGGTTTTTTTCTTTAATAGCTGTAGACAATGAAAAATGTGATCAGATTACAGACTGCTACAGCTGCACAGCCAACACAAACAGCTGTCAGTGGTGTTCTGACCAGTGTATCCCAGCACACAACAACTGCACTGAGGAACAGGTAATGGCTCTTAACACTTCCTTGGTTTAAATTTACCCTTTGGAATAGCAAATGTCCACATGTTTTCATCTGTCACTGTTATGATCCCTGTTTTGTTATTCCCAGTGCATGTCTACCTCAAAAGTGCTACATGCTTGGATTTTTTCAATTTGATCCAAGGGTTTTGCGTGGTATTTTCCACTGAATTTAGCAGGATGGCTGTGGGCAGGGGAAAAGGTGGAGGTTTCACCATGGTATGATTATTCATTAATCACATTTTGGGTTTGATATCAATAGGGCTTTCCTTAGAAAAAACAAAATAACCCTCTTGTAAAAGCTTTAGTATGGAAAACATGTCAGGTAGTGTTTTGGGGGAGTATCTTGGATAACCAGTCCAGGCTGTGCCCAGTTGCACAGCTGTTGGATGTATAAATTGCTTTGTAGAGCTGAACTGTGATATTCAGTGTTGTAATCGTGGCTGTTATAAACCCACATGGCTTGGCTATTGGAAAAGGCTCATCTGTGCTATTTATTTTAGGTTCCTGTTACTCTCTATGACAATTGTCCAAAGGATAATCCTGCCTATTACTGTAACAAAAAGACGAGTTGTAAAAGCTGTGCCATGGATCAAAACTGTCAGTGGGAACCTAGGAATCAGGAGTGCATTGCTTTGCCAGGTAGGTGCTGGTTGCATAACCCAAATTCACCTAGTCCAAAAGTTGTTGCAGGGTTTTTCTTTAAGTTTTTGTTGGTTTTACCCGCAAATCTGTAAGTTTTAGTGTTAAGCTGGAGCAAATAATCTTGTTTAATCATACCAGCTTTAATATGAAACCTAAATTGTAGTAAATCCAGCAGGTCGGCTGGAATATTTTTCAGTCCCAGTTGTCTGAAGAGGACTGTGATCACCTGTATAATTATTAGGCTGTATTTCATCTCTCCCTTCCCATTTGATAAAAGCTGTTGATAATAGGCTTCTGCAAGATATTAGATTTAATAATGCGTGCTATTTAATTTAGGAATTAAAATAGTGCAAAAGCATAATGGCACATGCTGGACAAATGAGGCAAGTAACACCTGAAGTGTTTAAGGAAAATTCTCCTATTAGAGTGTTTCCAGTGGAGCTCACAAGAGTTGGTTTTTAGTTCCCTTGCAGTAAATTTTTTTTATCCCAATGACTGAGAGAGAAATACAGGATCTTCAGTGATTAACATCTGTAGGTAATGAAATATAGAGAAACGGGGAAAACCCATTAGGCAGGACATTTTAATGGGCATGGAAAGCCTTCCCCTAAGAACCGGTAGGTCTGGACATGTCCAGGTCTGGTGTTTGCCAGTCTGCAACAGTGAAAAATTGAGGAGACTTTGAAGAACAATGAGAGAGAAAAAAAAATCTTTTAGTGAGATAGAGAGAGAGAGAGAGAGAGTGCTTGGTCTGTTTTGTTTGATGTAGAAAAGGGGGTGACTTGATCATACGTGTAAAAAGCTCATCTGAAAAACAGACACTTGAGAGCTTTTCCATCTGTTAAGTCTGAATTCACACTGGAAATGCCCATCAGGGTTTTTTCTGTAAGGGAAATAATTAATCACAAAGTGTGAGGAGTTTTTCAGTAGTGGGATTGTGCTCAAGGTGAAGCAGGGATTAATCCTGGAAGTTCATGCTGTGGACAGGATTAGCACAACAACCTTCTCCTGCCGAGAGGTCCCCTGACAACTGTGGGTGAATAAGTGGCTTCAAGACATCAACAAAATACAAGTTTGGTTTTTTCCTCTTTCTCCTACAAGAATTTTACTATTCAACATTGTAATAAGTGCTTTGATTACATACTGCAGATAACCAAATGCTGATGTCGGACTTCAGCTCCCTTGAACAGATTTCCTTCTCCAATATTATTATGCATCAACATTTCTGAGCACACCTCGAAGTCATACTGGTTTGGGATGGGGCTGTAGGTATTTCTTAGTGGAAGGGTTCATAGAATCATTAAGGCTGGAAAATGCCTCCAAGACCATCATCACTGAGTTCAACCTCTGTCCCACCCTCACCATGCCACTAAGCCACAGCACTGAGGGCCATGTCTACTGGTTTTCTGAATGCTTCCAGGGGTGGGGACTCCCCCCCTGACCTGGGCAACTCCTCCCGATGCCTGGCAACACTTTCAGAGAAGAAATTTTCCCTATTACATAACCTAAACCTTCCCTAGCACAACTTGAGGGCATTTCCCCTCGTTCCCCGGGAGCAGATCCCAAATCCCCCCCGGCTACCCCCTCCTGTCAGGGAGTTGTGCAGAGCCACAAGGTCCCCCCTGAGCCTCCTTTGCTCCAGGCTGAGCCCCTTTCCAACTCCCTCAGGTCCAGCCCCTNTCCCTTCCCTTCCCTGGACTCACTCCAGCCCCTCCGGGGCTCTCCGGAGCTGCCCCAGCCCTGGAGGTGCCCCGGCAGTGCCAGCACAGGGGACGGGCGCTGCCCTGGCCCCGCTGCCACCCCGGTGCTGGCACAGCCCAGGGGCCACTGGCCCCTTGCCCACCTGGGCTCATGTTTTTTCATGGTTCTTTCACTACCTTGATTGTTGGGAAGCTCATCTGCATCTCTGGGTTTACTTTCTTTCCCCTCCTTGTCCTCCAGAAAATATCTGCGGAACAAACTGGCATTTGGTTGGCAACTCCTGCCTGAAGATCACCAATGCCAAAGAGAACTACGATCATGCCAAACTGTCCTGCAGGTCCAACGGTGCTTTACTGGCTTCTCTCACCACCCAGAAGAAGGTTGAATTTGTTCTGAAGGAGCTGCAGAAGATGCAGTCCTCGGTGAGTTCTTCTCTTGTACATCCCTTGTGTAATAAAGCTGTGGCCGTGGAGGAGTCCTTGCTGGAGTATTGTGTGCTCTGTACACAATAGAAATGCCTCTTAACCAAAACCAACTGATTTTCTTTTAAAATTCAGTGTACCCTCTGGGTGCTTCTGAGCTGAAATTGTAGAGAATGTAAATAGGAAAGATAAATATAAACATACACGGTGCCTCAGAGATATCCTTTCTGTACTGGAATCACACTTGCATTTCCCCGGTGGAATACAGGACTGCAGCAGCAGCCCTCTGGTGACTCGTGCACAATATTTTATAAATAAAATTCCCTTTGGAGCACTGGAAGTGTTTAATGTAAAGTATTGAGTTATTTACTCCACTCAGAAAAGCAGCTGTTTAAAGTGTCGCCTTCTCATTCCACAGAGCTGCTTGGCTTATTTGGTGTTATTTGTGTGTGATTTAGTGGCAAGTGCTTTTCTGTCAGGCCCAGGGAGAAGTGAATTGGAATTTTTCCCTCTTCATGCATCAATGAAATATATACATATTTTTTCCAGTTCCTGGGAGAAGCAGGGAGATGTTCAGGGCAGGTTGTGTAGGTGGTGCTACAGCCCTGACAAAGAACGATGCATCTTTTCTAAAATCCTGGAGTAGCCTGGAAAGCTGCTGTGGCCTGATGGCACATCAGAATAACAACTCCTGGGTCCCAGAGGCCACTGTGGGAAGTATTTTCTCTAGGAAAAATGAGGCTGGAGGCAATAGGATAGCTTTTTTTCAGGGGAGAACATGCTTTAGTACTTAAGAGAAATATTCCCTTGTTAAAACAAGAACATTCCCTGCCTTGATTCCCTTTGTAATTTTAAAGTGGAATTTTAACAATTACAGTGTTTTAGAGGGGAGTCAATTTAGCCAAGGAAAGGTAAGGTGCAGTTTAAGCAAGATTGTTCATTAAATCTTCTGTAAAATGAGAAAGCCAAGCCTGAGACTGTGTAAAAATATGCGGTTCTGACAGCTCCAGGTGTTTCTGGATATTCCAGTAGCTGAGTGTAGAGTAAATTCCTAAAGACACATGGTAACCCCTCCCTCATAGTGTTTAAACATTTACACTGTGTAAAAAAGAATTATTAATTTACAGGGCGTTTTTTCCCACCTACAGAGTCCTTTGAAAAGTGAGCCCAAAGAGTCTAGGAGCTTGTTTTAATGGTTATTAGTGTAGAATGCTTGTAATGTGGGAAACTGTATCCTGAACTGATCCCTGAGTGTGGGCAGCAGGGGACAGGGGAAATCTGCCCCCGTGCCCCTCAGGTGAGACCCCCCCTGCAGAGCTGCCCCAGCCCCAGGGCCAACAGCACAAGGAGCTGGAGCTGCTGGAGAGATCCAGAGGGACACGGAGCTGCTCCAGGGCTGGAGCCCCTCTGCTCTGGAGCCAGGCTGGGACACCTGGGAATGTTCCCCTGGAGAAGGGAAGGCTCCAGGGAGAGCTCCGAGCCCCTTGCAGGGCCTGAAGGGGCTCCAGGAGAGCTGGAGAGGGGCTGGGGACAAAGGATGGAGGGACGAGACACAGGGAATGGCTTCCCACTGGGAAAGGGGAGATTGGGGGGGATACTGGAAAGGAATTGTTCCCGGGGAGGGCGGGGAGGCCCTGGCACAGGGTGCCCAGAGTAGCTGTGGCTGCCTCTGGATCCCTGGCAGTGTCCAAGGCCAAGCTGGATGGGGCTCGGAGCACTGGTGGCTGTGCTGAGGGAGGCTCTACTTTGCAGTTACTCCTTTTTCAAGTAAACTGTATGTAGATGTTTAGTAATAACAAGAAAATATATTGGTGTTAGCACGATATGCTTTGTAACACTGGTGCTGTTAGAAGCTGCAGCTCTAGGGTATAAAAGTGCATAAAATCAGTTTGAGGTAGGTGATGTTTACATATTTTAGCAGTAAAACAACATATTATACCAACAGAGCTCAAATGCTCCTCCCCAAAATGAAAAGTGTGCCAAAAAATAAATTGCCTGTAGGAATTGTTGTCCTATAAGATCTTTATAGTAAGAAGTTTGTGGCCAGCAACACTAATTTATATTTGACCTACTCCTTTATTTCTAGCCGAAAACTTTGACTCCATGGGTTGGACTGAGGAAAATCAATGTGTCCTATTGGTGCTGGGAAGACATGTCTCCCTTCACCAACACCCTCATCCAGTGGCTTCCCAATGAACCAAGTGATGCTGGATTTTGTGGATATTTAGCTGAGCCTTCCCAACAGGGATTGAAGGCAGCAACGTGTATCAACGAGGTCAACGGCACTGTCTGTGAAAGGCCAGGTAACAACATCTGTCTGGTTGATGTGTATTTCCTAGAGAGTAAAGAGAATGCAATTTATTACATTTCAAACCAGCTGCATCATGACTTTGCCAAAGAAGAGTACTTCTGAACCAATGTCTTGTGTACGTATTTCAAGCAGGAAATAGAAATTTTAAAAATAGCTCAACATTTACGCTGTTAACTGTAAAATATTTGAAGTACCTTATTTTAATTATTTTTTTCTCAATTGCATACCTACGTGTGACATTTAGACTAATTACGGTATGGAGCAATCTCCTGTTTAAAAAAAAAATTAAAAAATAAAAGTAACTTTCCAATTGAATTCCACTTTTCCCCCTCCCCTGCTATATAGCCAGAGGAGGATTTTATCAAAGTTTGAAATTAATTGGCCAAGACACTTTGGAGATATGAGAACTTTGAAAAAAAGAAGCTATTTGCTTTTGGGAAAAGTCTTCCAGCTTTGTTGAAACTGCGTATCTTTTCAGATGGCTTGGTCTGTTAATTCTCCATTGTAGCTCATTTTTTCTGAATACCAATTATTGCCTCTTTAAGTATTAGGGAAGTTGGTTAAATAAAAATTTTAAGTACACTGCACCAGTTAAAATCATTCTTTGTGGAAGTGCAGGATGCGAATCCTGAATGTGGAACCTGAACTCAAAATTCCATATGTTTTCACTTGCAGCACTTGGGTTTAAGCTTTACCTTGGTTTTTATGGTCTGAGAACAGTCACTTGAAGCAAAGCTTAAAGCATTGGCTCACATTACAAACTGCTGAGTTAGTTCTGCTTCTGCTTTCAGTGCTCGTTTGATGTCTGGAACTTAAAACACATCCCTGCGTGCTCATGTAAAACAGGGCTCTTCCCTACGCTTTGCTGGGGAGGGTGACTAAGGAACACATCAGCAGAACTGCAGAAAAAAAGAGGCCACACTCTTAACGCCATTCCCAGATTTGCCGTGGCTGCCCCTGGATCCCTGGCAGTGTCCCAGGCCAGGCTGGGCACTGGGGCTGGGAGCAGCCTGGGACAGTGGGAGGTGTCCCTGCCTTGGCAGGGGTGGAATGGGATGGTGTCCATGGTCCCTCCCGACCCGAGCCGTGCCATGATTATTCTGGAAGAGACCTGATCGTTGTCCTCCCCCGCAGCCAACCACAGCGCCAAGCAGTGCCGCACGCCGTGCGCGCTGCGCTCCGCCTGCGGGGAGTGCACGAGCGGCAGCTCCGAGTGCATGTGGTGCAGCAACATGAAGCAGTGCGTGGACTCCAACGCCTACGTGGCCTCCTTCCCCTACGGGCAGTGCATGGAGTGGTACACCATGAGCAGCTGTCCGCGTAAGTGACCGCTCCCGGCCCCGGGCCGGCGAGGCGCTCGCGCCTCGGCAGGGCGTTCAGCGAGACCCGTGAGGGTCATGCTGAAGATCCCCTGGATGACAGGAACAAGGCCAGGCTGGACGGGGCTTGGAGCAACCTGGTCTAGTGGGAGGTTTCCTGCCCATGGCAGGGGGTGGAACGACACGCTCTCTAAGGCCCTTTCCAGCCCGAATCATTCTGTGATCGCCTGATTATCAAACCAGAATTAGGGTTTACACAAAGGTTTTATTCTGAAGTGTTGTCTACTTGCAGACTGTAGTAGGAATTTTTACTGCATTTTAAATAAATGATTTACTTTTTTGCCCCTTTTAGGTAGATGTGAGCAAACTCCAAAAGCTTCATGGCACTTTGGAATACTGTGTTTTCTTTTCAAACTGGGGTAAAAGGGCCTAAAAACTTAAAAACAAGTGAAGATGTAGAAATTATTTTATTTATGTTGAATTCTTTAGGAGATGGGTGTGAGCAGGGGCATCACAAGTAGCTCAAAGTCTTGCAAAATAAGAGATGAAGAAAATGAATTTAAGGAACACGAGAGTGTGAACTTCCCATATTGCCAGAGGTCAAAAGTTGGAGGAAGCATCAGGCAGGAGATGAGTAAGCTAAAATAATGGAAAACAGTTTTTTTCTACTACTTCCTTTTCTTTTTAAAGGCAAATACTGTCTATTTAAACATCAAAACAGAAAGTCTGCTCATCTTGCAACACCAAGAATCCAGAAAATATTTTTCAATATGGTCTGGGGAAAGGAATAGAAAAAGTTTTCTGTATGTAAAGAATTTTTCACCCATGAAATCCAATCCCATTAGAGAAAGGAGGGGCTAAAGGGTGGAATTTTATTCTCCTATTTGTATTCTAAGCTTTTTGACTCAGATAAATACTTGAAATAATAGCATGTGATACTGAAACGTAGTAGGAAGAGGCTCAGAGTGACTAAACCGGCCAGTTTTTAGCCCTTGCTTCCAGATGGCTCATTTGATCATACGATCTATTATAAGTCAATCAGAGATGTTCTGTAGAGGGAACATTAACCTCTGGTGTTACAGGGTGGCGTGTAATGGTTCGAAAAACCTCTGTGTGTGTTGTGCTGTTTCATAATGCATTGACTATTGAAACCTTTGTTAGTAGTTATCTTAGATTCTGGAATAAATACACTGATAGGAATGAGTATGTTACTGTGAATATCAGAACAAATATTTCTAGATTTGATGAGATGAATATTTTGTTGAGATAAAAATACAAGGTTTTCTGTGGTTTTTGGTGCCTGTGTTTGAGATAGTGATTTGTTCCACAATTTCACGTTTTGGTTTGGGTTTTTGTAGCTGAGAACTGCTCAGGCTACTGCACGTGTGCTCAGTGCTTGGAGCAGCCCGGCTGCGGATGGTGCACGGATCCGAGCAACACCGGGAAGGGGAAGTGCATCGAAGGCTCTTTCCGGGGTCCTGTCAAGATGCCGACCCCATCCACGCCAGGGAAACACGGCTTGGAGCCTGTCCTCAACGTCAGTATGTGTCCTGTGGAGAACAGCTATAACTGGTCCTTTATTCAGTGTCCAGGTAAACGAGCAGCGTTTAATTGTCCAACATTTCGATTAAGGGCAGGGGGAGAGAGTCTTTAAGACTACAGTGATGTCTGTGTTCCTTCCTGTTAATGGAGGGTGGAGAAGAGCATGGAATAGAAATAGGAATTACACACGTGGAGAATGAGGGAGCTGTGCAGCTGAGCTGCACAGGTTTTCTTCATGAAGACATTATTATTTATTACTTGACAGAAATTTTTCCTTTCCCTGCAAACTTTACTGAGATTTAAAATTTTGTTTATTTATTTTAAGACTGTTTGAAAGAAAGGCAGCTCTTCCTTTGAAGGTTGTTTTAAGTATTAGTAATGCTTAGGATGATTTTTAACTAATGTTTTTGACACAAAATCAACACACCCCTCCCTGTTCCTTGTAAATCCTTCCCACCAGCAGCTTCCAGTCCTATGTGCACATAATGATTTGCAGTTCAGTTTTCCATGTGTTGCTTTAAATTTCCATTTTTTGATACACACCTGCCTTTGGGTCCATGTGTCGCTAGCAAGAGACAAGGACCTCTCGGGAAGATGCATGGAATGGTTTCATTTACCCTCTGCACAGCGCAGACTCCTGAGGGTGCCTCTGAGCTATATTTGAGCACCAACACTCAAAATTCTCCTGTTTTCTTCAGCCTGTCAGTGTAATGGGCACAGCAAGTGTGTGAACGAGAGCATTTGCGAGAAGTGTGAGAACCTGACCACGGGCAAGCACTGTGAGACGTGCATCTCTGGCTACTACGGGGATCCCACCAACGGGGGCACGTGCCAGCGTAAGTGCTGCCTCAGAGCTTCCTGCACCGAGCTCTTCCATGGTTTTCACTCTTTGCTCGTTCCTCTGCTATCTTAACCCAAATTAAATCCTGATAATTCATGTTTTCTTTCCTGCAGGCAAGGCTCAATTCTTGTTTCTTCAAATCAAAGACACTCAAACTGCTGAGTGAAATTACTTTCATTGCACATAAAAATGATTTTATACCTTCCTTTCTAAACGTGGAATGACCACAGTGAAAAATGTCTGTATTTTAGTGTTTGATGATCCTGTTTTTAAAAGAAACAGTGTTGATTCAAATGTCTTGAACAAATTTCTGCTTATCTAAGTTTCACCTTCTATTCCATTTGGTTAATGTGTTGTGTGTTTATAGTTAAAATTGTCTGCTTGATAAAGGCTTGCCATGTTTCATTGAGGAGTTGGCTGGATTTAATTTGAGGATTAGGAGAACCCTGTCAAAATTGCATTTCAGTTTGTAAAGTGCTTTGGGACTTGTTGGCACAAAGAACTATTTTCAGCTGTGCAGGATCCAGTTAACAAACTGGGAAAAACTCTTCTTTGACAGACCAATGCATTTAATATTGAGAAATACACATGGAAGCCTTGGAGTTTTGACCTGCAACCTTGTGACATGGTTCTGAACCGCTGAGAGTTTTTCAGTGTTGTGGCATGGGGAGACCAATTGTAAACCAGAATCAATCTGTGAGAGGTGCAGGTGTGAGGGAAGGTGCTTCTTGCTCCTAAGAGATTTGATCATAGAATCATGGAATGATT